>ML780981.1:343416-373082 GCA_009831015.1 Picea engelmannii | reverse complement strand
CAATCCATGCAATGATTTCTCCTTCCATTTATCTTAATTGATTAGATCATTCCTTTAATTCAACTTCTTTTTCTTTCTTCATACCTTCAATTGTATCTACATGTATTTTATTGAAACCTTTTATTTGATTAGTTATCTCACCCACTTGTGATTTCCTAGTCATCCACATTATCTTCATTAATTCAAATATTGAATCAACTTCATTTTCTTTCTTCATACCTTCAATTGTATCTACATGTATTTTATTGAAACCTTTTATTTGATTAATCATATCACCCACTAGTGATTTGAAAGTTTATGCTTTCTCAACCAAGTCATCCACACTATCTTCATTACTTGAAATATTGAAGATATTATTCATTTTCTTTCTTCATACCTTCAATTGTATATACATGTATTTTATCGAAACCTTTTATTTGATTAATCATGTCACCCACTAGTGATTTGAAAGTTTAAAGTTTATGCTTTCTCAACCAAGTCATCCACACTATCTTCATTACTTGAAATATTGAAGATATTATTAAAATATTCATTAAAAAAACTTTGTCGATGGCTTAAATTGACAATATATTGTATCATTCTTCGATCTACCATGTCTGGAGTTTTAGCCATTTCATTCTACCATGTCCATAGCATTAACCCGATTCCGATCTACCATGTCCATGTCCATAGCATTAACAGATGTAGTTTTATACTAAGAATGTCCTAAAACCTTTGTAACCTCAAGCTTCTATAATAAGTTAAATTTATTCTTATCCATGTCAATCGATGCAAGAAACCTAGGAGCTCCAAGGTATTCGGACTCTAATCTAACGCCCTGACCTAATTTTGAAAATTCACTTTCTCCATCATTTGAAACAAGAAATTTTGCCATTTTTCCGAGACTCTGAAAGACCTAATTTTGAAAATTCACTTTCTCCATCATTTGAAACAAGAAATGTTTCCATTGTTCCTGATTGAGACTCTGAAAAGGTCTACAATTCGTAATACTGAATCAATGTGCTCTAATGAATTTGTTTCAACAATATCATCAGAATGTTCAATTTTGTTCTTAATTTTCCTTCTTTTAGCCTCTAATACGACGACTGTTGGAAAAGGTATTACAACTTTGTTTTTATCTAATATACGATTTTCTTCATAACTGTTTTCAGTAACTTGGTATCGTGGGGTTCTTCCTGGTCAGGGAACAATGCCAAGACATTCTATAAGGTTTTGATAAATTCTTCACATTTTAGGTTTCAAGCTAGTTTTTTATTTAGATGGGATAACTTTTAAATTGTGTATAAACTATGTTGTTAAAAATCACTTTAGAAAAACCCTTTAATACACATTCTTAAAGTTAGATTTATAAAATTAATAAAACAATAAATAACTAAAAAATCATAAAAAGTAAACAGCTCCATACAAACTAACCCACCAGTGCATCTTCAATGGGAACCTTTCTCCAACATAGAAAGTCATAAAAATAAGTTGATGAAATATACAAATAAGGGTTTCAAATTCCACGAGAAATAACATAGTACCCATTGACATTGGCATTGACTAAAACATAAATCAGAACTAACTCAAGAATACATGTAGTTCTAAATGCATCTAATAATTAAGAAAAACTATGAAAATAATCAAGTGAATCCAATAATATGTGTGAAAATGTATTGGCCATTTCACCCAAATTCCATATCTTAACAATATAAATGAATCCTGGCACAATGTTGATTTCTGTGAAAAAAAAATCTCAATACAAATTGGTAGTAATAAATTTCAAACCTATCATAAAATAGATAAAGAAAACATTCCAATCATGAAATGACTTAAATAATAACAATAAATCTCAAACCTATCATAAAGTAGCTAAGAAAACATTCCAACCCTAAATCATTTAAAATAATAACAATAAAATAACTATCATATCTTAATTATTATTAAAGTTATGTTCACTATAACCATAAAGAATAAAATGATAATGTGTCTAAAAAATATTTTTATAACTGTACAAAATTATAAGAACATTACATTCAAAGAGAATAAGAGCTTCTTTGATTAACAAAAGAAGATTACATAAACAAAGAAAAAAGCTACAAAATCTGTAATTCTGGTAGCGAATTTATTCTATTTTCTGATCCGCTGTAATTGATTTTGTCTTTTCGGATCCCTTCTAACTCTTGAAATATGCCTTTTATGCTTCTCCAATGATCCGTTAGGGTTTCATTTTATAACTACTTTCAACCATTGATTTCTAAAACAATTAAAAGTTACACTTTTTACTTTATCTTTTATTTTCTGGTAGTTTACTTGCTACCTGTACCATTTTCAAACTTTTCCATTTTTCATTATTTTCAGAAAGATTAATTATTTGAATAAGTTGCAAAGAGATTCCAACATGAAATCTTGCTCCCTCAAGGTAAGCATCATATTGCATTACAAAGATGCTCTAGCAATACGATCATTATTGCACCTTCTGTAAGAAATCCAACATGGTAAATGATTACTTTTGAGTTGTTATATTTCAACCGGACATTTGAACATATAAAGTTTTCTCCAACTCCAAACATGGTCTGGCTAATTCGAGAGAAAAGCATTTTATCATTGAAATCAATATCGCATTTGATCATTGAAGTCAATATCATATAGAAAACTTGAAACATAATAATAATGGTAGTTGGCGACTAATTGTTCATCAATGTGTTGTGTATATTTCTATTGCTCGCTCAGAAGTTGGTGGCGAACCATTGCAATTGATGAGACAATGAAGCTATGGTTTTGCAACTTTATTAGAGGTGTTTTCACCAATAAGTACAGCAGTCTCTCGAACACTTAAATATACCAGGCTTGTATGTGTGAGCTGGTACCTTTTTTTATTACATCCTTATGCCATGATTGACGAACTTGGGAAGAATATTCTTTAATTGTGGAGTGTAATAAATGTTTTTAACACTTTTTATCTTCTTTAGTATGGACTTCTATAGCTCCTTTTGCAACAACCTCCAATGCTTTGTCATCATCCAGCATGATCTTGGATTTAAAACTCCCATCTATTGTAGAAAATAGCTTGTTATTTCCTGACATGTGGTTAGAACACCCTATTGTAAGATTTAAATCGATTCTATAATATGCGGAATAAAACTCTTAAAAGAATCGAAATTTAGATGCCAAAATGGATCATACCTCCGACCATTGATGTTGCTTGAATTTGATTAATTGTTGTAGAAGTTTACCCAGTTCCACACTAGTTTTGCTTTCCGTATGGCACTTCCAAGCTCTGCTCTGATTAATGGTGTAAGACTCAAAGAAATTGATTGAATGAATTAAGCAAGCTTAGGGACCAAAACGAAGTCTTTATAGCCAAGCTTCCATCAAGCTTTTGTTGGCTAACTGTTAACTGTTCCACATATCTAGGTAGAGAACCATATGGAGTAATGGACCATTCCAAAAGCTCCCAAATGAGAAAACGGTTCCAGTTGGTTTCCAAACGAGCTTTGGCAGTTGAGTAACAGTTCGGGTTGGTTTCCGAATGAACTGTCGATGGTTTGAATGGGGTTCCGGTTGGTCGAATAAGCTGACGGCGGATGGTTCCAGTTGGTTGGTTTCTGAATGAGCTCCGGTGGTTCAAAACAATTACGGGAGTTTACATTCTCCCACTTGGTCCATACTTCCAATCTTAATGTCTCATCTTAAAACCTATTGATAATCTATATTAAGTAATAGATACATGAATCATGGCGATAATTCCTCTTATGACGAGTATTATCTTTCATGTATTACTATGTATTTATTTCTTTTATAATTTATGTGGCAACAATTTCTTAATGAATAAACCTTATGTTTATTCTTGGTCCTACACACATGAATTCTCTCAAATCAAATTACGGTGCACATAAATATGAGGAAAACATCACAATAATTAAGAATTTCATTAAAATAACATTGTCCATACAATGAGAAACTACATAATGGAACCAAGTCCCATATTCATTACATGCTCCTTGAATTTAAACGGTGGCATGCCCTTAGTCAAAGGATCAATGATCATTAACTTAGTGCCGTGCTCAATGACCACTTTCTTTTCTTTAACACGTTCCCTTATGGCTAAATATTTAATGTTGATGTGTTTATTTTGACTCCCACTTTTGTTGTTTTTAGCCATAAAAACAGCAATTGAATTGTCACAATACATTCTCAATGGCTTGGAGATAGAATCCATAATTCTAAGCTCTTAAGCCATACACCATGTAAAGTAGCCTCAAAACAGGAGACGAACTTAGCTTCCATAGTGGAAGTGGCAATCAAGTTCTACTTGGAACTCCTCCATGATACAGCTCCACCGACCATCATAAAAATGTATCCCGATGTTGATTTGCGTGAATCAACACATCCAGCAAAGTCATAATCTGAGTAGACAATTACTTCCAAATTGTCCGTCCATCTATACATAAGCATGTAGTTTTTGTTGCCTTCAAGGTACCTCATTACTTTCTTTACAGCTCTCCAGTGGTCTATACCTGGATTACTCTGATATCGTCCCAACATTCCCACAACAAATGCAATGTCGGGTCTTCCTGAGCATACATTAGGCTTCCGAAAGCAGAAGCATATGGAATGTTCTTCATTTGTTCCATTTCAAAATCATTCTTCGGGCATTGGTTCAAATTGAACCTATCACCCTTCACAATGGGAGCTATACTTGGTGAACAATCCTTCATCCGAAATCTCTCTAAAATTTTATTAATATAGGTTTCCTGAGACAGACCCAAGATGCCTTGAAATCTGTCTCTATGGATCTTAATGCCAATGACATAAGATGCCTCATGCATATCCTTCATATTGAAATTTTTAGAGAGGAATTGTTTCACCTCATACAACAAACCCTTATCATTGGTTGCTAGCAAAATGTAATCCACATATAAAACAAGAAAACAAATTTTACTCCCACTAACTTTCAGGTATATACATGATCCATAATGTTTTCTACAAAACTGAAAGAAGAAATTACATTATGGAATTTCAAATACCATTGGCAGGATGCTTGTTTTAAACCGTATAAGGATTTCTTGAGTTTGCAAACCAATTGCTCACCATCACTAGAGGGGAATCCTTCAGGTTGTTTCATGTAAACCTTCTCCTCTAGATCTCCAATGAGAAATGTCATTTTCACATCCATTTGTTGCAACTCCAAGTCAAAATGGGCTACTAATGCCATAGTTACACACAAGGAATCTTTCTTAAATACAGGAGAGAAAGTCTCCGTGTAGTTGATTCCTTCTTTCTGAGTGAATCCTTTAGCAACAAGTCTTGCCTTGTATCTCTCAATGTTGCCCAATGAGTCTTTCTTTGTATTAAAGACCCATTAACATCCAATGGCTTTTGCACCATTAGACAACTCAACAAGATCCCAGACTTCGTTATTCTTTATAGAATTCATCTCTTCCTTCATGACATCGTACCATAATTCTGATTCTTTGCAACTCATGACTTGTGAAAAGGACTCGAGATCGTTTTTGGCTCCAATTTTATAGTCAGATTCTTACAGATACACAACATAATCATCAGGAATTGTTGATCTCTTTGGTCTAGTAGATATTCTTAATGTTGTACCACCATCTTCCTGAGAAGTATGTGGTTCAACTCATTGTTCAAAATTTCTTGGAAACTCTTGAACTACCTGATCTACTGGAATGTCGTCATCAGCTTGTGGAACTTCAACAATTGGTTGTTTGACACCAATTTGTACTTGAGGGGTGTTGTGAACAATAACCAATCTATTGCTTGGGGTGGAAGGTTGAGATTCTGAATGATCCTTCTCAGAAACTATGTTCCTGGTTTGATCGCTCCCACTGTTCAAGTCATTTTCAAGAAACTTTGCATTTCTTGATTCCACAATCGTAGTGCTATGAGATGGACAATAAAATCTGTAACCTTTAGACCTTTCAGCATATCCAATGAAATACCCACTAATGGTCCTTGGGTCTAGCTTCTTTTCTTGTGGATTATAGATTCTTACTTCATACGGGCATCCCCAAACGCACATATGTCGCAAACTCGGTTTCCAACCTTTCCATAATTCAAATGGCATTTTAGGAACACCCTTGGTTGGAACTCGGTTTAATATATACAATGTCGTCTTAAGTGCTTCAATCCACAAGGATTTAGGAAGATTGGAGCTACTAAGCATACTCCGCACCATGTCCAATAATGTTCAGTTTCTTCTTTCTGCTACACCATCCTGGTCGGGTGAACTAGGCATGGTGTATTGGGCAACAATCCCATGCTCTTGAAGAAATTTTGCGAATGGCCCAGGTGCCTGTCCATTTTCTATGTATCTACCATAATATTCTCCACCTCTATCTGATCTCACGATATTAATTTGCTTGCCGCATTGTTTCTCTACTTCAGCCTTAAAGATTTTAAAGGCATCTAATGTTTTTTTCTTATTATGAAGCATGTAGAGATACATATATCATGAGTAATCATCTATAAAAGAGATTAAGTATCTCTGACCATGTGAGTCCATGTTTGGACAACATATATCAGTATGTATGATCTCTAATATGCCCGAACTCCTATTGACACCTTTCTTTGACTTGTTGGTATGCTTTCCTTTTATGCAATCCACACAAGTCTCAAAATCAGTACAATCCAGAGTATTAAGTACCCCTTCATTTACCAATCTCTTAATTCTTTCTATAGAGATATGACCTAGTCTCTGGTGCCATAATTTAGAGGAATCATCATTAATAACACATCTTTTAGTGCCAGTGTTAACATGCATTGAATCATAAATGACATTGTTTTGTAAATTAATGTAGTAAAGACCATCAGACAAAATACCATTCCCAAAACAATCAGATTTATAAAATAAACTGAAATATATTTCTGAAAAGCTGAAGGAATATCCAAAAGATACAAGCCTTGAAACTGAAATCAAGTTTCTAGAAAAACTTGGAACTTAAAAGGTCTTTTCTAATTCTAAAACAAAACCACTACTTAAAGTTAAATAGCATGTTCCTATAGCTTCCACATGCGAGCCCATCTTATTTCCAGATAAGATGCTTTCCTCACTTCCCACTGGCTTCCTTAGGTTTTGCAAACCTTGCAAGGAATTCGAAATGTGAATTGTTGATCCAGAATCAATCCACCAGGTGTTAATATTTACATTGACCATATTAGATTCATAACAAACGAACGAGATTGTATTACCTTTGTCCGCAAGCCCTTTCTGAAATTTGGCGCATTCCTTTTTCATGTGTCCCTTCTTTTTATAGAAGAAACACTTGGAATTATTCTTGATATCATCTTAGGGAGGTACTTTACCTTTTCCTTTCTTATTGTCTTGAGATTTTCCCTTTCCATGCGTTGCCAGCATTGTACTTTCTCCCAGTTCCATCACCAGTCACTCTTCCTCTTGAACACACATGGTCATGAGTTCATTAATTGACCATTTATCCTTATGTGTGTTGTATGAGATTTTGAAGGGTCCGTATTGGTGCAGAAGGGTGTTCAGGATGTAGTTCACTAGGGAAGACTCTGATATTTCAACCTCGAGTTTCTTTAGTTGAGCCACAATGTCCCTCATTTGCATGATGTGCTTGCGCACACCTTTCACACTGGTGAACCTTAGGGATGAGAACTTCATGATTAGGGTGCTTGCTAGTGCCTTGTCTAAAGTGATTAATTGATCATCAATGGCTTTTAGCAAGTCTCGGACCTTTTCATGCTGATCAACGGAACCACAAATACCAGCTGAAATTTTAGTCTTAATGAACATCATGCTTAGGCGATTAGATCGCTCCCATCGCTCATAAATCGTGATGTCCATTGTAGTGTTGTTATTAGTGAGTGCTGGTGGTTCATCTTTCCTAATAGCATAATCTATGTCCATCCACCCCAAATGAAGGAGAACTCTCTCCTTCCAGACCTTATAGTTATCTCCCTTAAGTTCAGGGATATCACAACGAATTTCAGAGAAATTTGTAGGTTGTACAACTGCATAAAATTATAGATTACATGCTTATCTTTACCAATATAAATTCATGCTTAAATTTGAATCTAATGACATAAAAATTGCCCGTGGGCTAAATTTCCAATTCAAGCAGATTCAATTATTCTGTCATAGATTTGAACTTTATGATAAAACTATTAATTCATAATTCCTGTGGGTAAGCTATGAATAATTTAATATTTTATCCTAATTAATTATATAAATATAATCAAAATTCCTGTGGGATAAAATTTATTATATTTAGTATAATTAATTACAATTTATGTCTAAATATTCCTTATGTGATCCTAATCAATCAAAATATATAATATTATTTAATTAGAGATGTTGTGGCTATTCTCTAATCAATTAAAAATTATATGGATCACTAGACATTATTTATTTTATGCATAAAATTAAGTTGATATGAGAATAATTATAAATTGCATAAATAAAACTACATGGACAGATTATGCATCACCAATTGATCCCAGAATTGAAAGTTTCTAGTTCAACATTTCAGAAGTATTAGACATAATGGAAAGGTTTGCAAACATTGGTATTGTAACGTGTCTGCTGGCTTTATTGCCACTGAACACAACACAGACTAACCCTAGCAAACCCATGGTGTCCACTTCCTACATATTTGGAAACTCCACTGCAGATCCCGGCAACAATGATGGTCTTGCAACGATTTTCAAAACCAACTTTCTTTGTAGATCAGAAACCTGCTGGTCGATTTACTAATTGAAAATTAGTAACAGATATATTATGTATGATTTGAAAAAATAACTTTAGCAATCTGTAGAATAAAAGCATATGATAGCTTCGTTGTATTGTTAAACATAGAAAAGGATAGTAATATGAATTCTGGTACAATTTCTCTTAAATCAATAGTATAGAAATGAAGGATTAGTCTGACGTTGTTGCACAACAATGCAATGAAACTTCTCGAGACAGAATAAACCTGTCTTTCTCCAAAACACCAAGGCAGAGATAAAAATGCTCTGATACCAAATGTAATCTTTAAATCGATTCTATAATATGGAGAATAAAACTTTTAAAAGAATCGAAATTTAGATGCCAAAATGGATTATACCTCCGACCATTGATGTTGCTTGAGTTTGATTAATTGTTGTAGAAGTTTTCCCAGTTCCACACTAGTTTTTCTTTCCGTTTGGCACTTGCAAGCTCTGCTCACTCTGATTGATGATGTAAGACTTAAGGAAATTGATTGAATGAATTAAGAAAGCTTGGGGACCAAAACGAAGTCTTTATAGCCAAGCTTCCATCAAGTTTTTGTTGGCTAACTGTTAACTATTCCACATATCTAGGTAGAGAACCATATGGAGTAATGGACCATTCCAGAAGCTCCCAAACGAGAAAATAGTTCCAGTTGGTTTCCAAACGAGCTGTGGTTGTTGAGTAACAGTTCGGGTTGGTTTCCAAATGAACTGTCGGCGGTTCGAACAGGGTTTCGTTTGGTCGAATGAGCTGACGGTGGACGGTTCCGATTGGTTGGTTTCCGAATGAGCTCCGGTTGTTCAACAGTTACGAGAGCTTACACCTATATCTAAATACCAAATATATTTAGTGTCATTTTCTGTTTTTTCATAAGATAAAAATAAATTGTTTGAAGAGGCTTCATCACCTTTTTGAGCATAATTAACACCTTTGTTATTATTGCCTTCTTTTAATCTACAATCCCTTTCAAAGTGACCATACCTTTTAAAATAATAGCACTCGATATTTCTTTTATCAAATCTGCCTCTTCTTCTTCCTCTTGAAGCCTCTTCCTCTTGGATAATTCTGATTTTGACCTCTACCTTGGCTTTGGTTTAGTTTGTTGCTAGTGTTGGCATCTTCATTCTTTGTAATTTGCAATTTTGAAGAAAAATGTTTCTCGCCACTTTCTCCAAATGAACCTATCAATCTTTCTTCATGAGACAGATCCAACTAGGTGATCAAACCGAAGAGTAGACAAATCCTTGCTTTCTTCAATGATTATGGAAACATGGTTCCACCTTGGTGTTAGAGACCTCAACACCTTTTTAATCAAAACCTCTTTGTCCACAATTTCCCCAAGAGTAGCCATCTTATTGACTACATATTTTACTCTCACACAATAATCACTTACATTTTCATCTTCTTGCATCTTCAAATTATCAAATTCTCTTTTCAATGTCTGTAGCTTTATAACTTTGACTTGATCACTGCCTTGGTAAGCTTCTTGTAGAGTCTTCGAGACATCTGTTGTTGTCTTTACACCTGCAATTCTTGGAAACAAGTTTTTATCAAGAGCAATTTGAATATGAAATAAAGCTTGATAATTCTTCCTTCTAGATTCCTTCTTAGCTACTCTATCATTTGCATTAAGAGTGGTCCAATCTTCTGGCTCTACATCACCATTTTCTACAATCTCCCATAGATCTTTCCCTATCAAAAAGGACATCATCTTGATGCACCAATAATCATAATCACTTCCATTAAATTCTGGAATGGGCAATGAATTAGAGTTTGACATGATTATCCTAAAACAACAACCAATTACAAATGAAGGATCTATGCAGGCCTATCTATGGACTAGATAATCATTCAATTCGAATAGCATAACATTCTACTAAATACTAAATGATTAAATCACAATATCATAGAAAGAAGAAAGAATTTTTATTCAGGTAGTTGCACAAAAAGGTTGTGTTCATCAACCTTGATCTTTATAACAATACATAGCCTCATATAATAAACATATAGTTGCTACTGACTAAAGGCTTACAACAATTTATTTTAGAAAACTACTCATGCATTTTGCATGCATTATTTAGTCAAACAATATATATCTAAACACTAACAAATATAAAAGAAAAATGCAAATGAATTGATAAATTGCATCATGTCAGATGATTGACAACATTGCATCAATTATCAACAATATGTGAAATATGCAAGGGAACTTGTGCTTAACTAAAACAACGAGTGATTACTTACTATCGTGTGGATAGCTAATTGATTTTTTATAACATTATTGTAAAGTCTAAATTGGTCTTCACGAGTTTCCAATATTAGGGTTTTCAATAACCTTAAAATACTACGGACATGTTCTCCAAAAGGAACTGCACGCATGTGAAGTTTCTAGATGTCATAATTGTTCCAATTGTAAGAAGAAGTCGATATGCTTTACAGCAGAGTGTAAAATACTAATCGCACTACTCACACCTCTTTAGTTTATGAGTGTACATAGATCCTCTACACTTGGAAATATCCTTCTAAATCATACCTCCAATCTTTATCGACCGATTCTTAATTGGTGATTAGGGAATGGCAGGTACCAGTATTAACATGATTCATCAAATATCCTTGATGCTTCATCGGGACAAAAAAACTAATCCGCTCATTGCTTGTTGAATCCCGATCGTTCCAAGGCTTTGCGAAATACACAATGAAGTCTCCCCCTTGATGTCTTCTCTAAATCGTGAGAGTAAGCTAAGTAAGCAGAAGCTCTGAGCCATTTCATTGCAAAGATGGTATCATATTTATATTCGACATGATTCCATCCCTCTAGATATAATGGTTGATCAAGAAACAACGACTCTCCTTCGAGAAGAATCCTTGTGTATCCTAAGGGTGCTAATATGATGAAATATTTTAACTAGTCGTTGCAAATAACAGTAGTGATATACGCCCAGTACATGCTCATATTTAGCCCCTTCGAAACTGCAGAATAAGCTGCCCAAACTTACGATGACATGACATTGTTGGCTTGTGGTGTTTATTTGATTTTCAACCATAATTATAGCTTGGTGCACATACGTCTGGGTTTTAGGGTTCATGAACCCTAATTTTCTCTTCTATCTTCGTTTCTGTTGTTGTAGACCAACTGCCTCAATGCCCTCGTATCTATGCATGATCTTCTAATCAAACTCGAACCAAAATGTAAATGGAGCGCTTTAATTACTCCATACCCCAAGGATATGAGGTAACGATGATATCCAGATCATGAAACGTTCCTCTGCTGCACCCTTCAATCTGATCGATGCTGGCATGGAATCCAAGAATAGTCTTGTATAATTTTGCAATGGATAATGAAAGACCTATTTTACTCCTAGACCTATTTTACTCCTAAATGGTTTTGATTGGCTTTGAATATGGAGATGTAACGAACAAAAATCGCGCCTGATGTTGCTCGAACAATAAAACTCCGTCCTACATTTATCGCTAGAGCAGGACTCATCAACGGCTATTATATGTTCAGGTTTAAACATACTCCCGAAATATCAAACGGTTGAGCATTCATTTTGATCCATGATCGATAATAAGTCCGGAGGTAGAACTCCTCGTGACTTATCTTCGGAGTACGCGTCTAACATATCCAAGGGGTTCATAACTTTCTTGATCAACCATCCACAGCTCTTTCGGGTATGTAGATGCATGTATGTAGATGTTGCTTTAATCTTGAGATTACTTGCATCCAACACTTGGCATCAATGGCGCTACTCAATATCTGCAAAATAGAACAAAACTCATTAAATACATATTTAAAATCTTCAAAACTCTTGTTTTCATAACGTGATTTTGATATAACATATCAATACACTTTCTTTTAATTTTATTATATATATATATATATATATATATATATATATATATATATATATACTTTGTAAAATATTTACAATTATTCATATATTAATAAGTATCTTTTATAATTTGAAATGTCTATTTATATTTATCATATTTACATTTATTAACATTTAGATCATATCACAAAACATATGATTGTACTATATTATCAATAAACTAAGATATTTATATAGTTTTAATATAATATATTCTAGCATAAATGCATATGTAAATACACATAGAGAGTGATGAAATCTATCATAATCTAGATTATGAGATTATTCAATAAAAAAATTCAATAGTTATAAAATTAACTTATGATTTTGAATAAGTTCAAATCCAAGTAAATAAATACTTTAGTAACACCCTTTAAAATATGTCATTTTAATTAGGAATTAGGTCTTGGCTACTTAGAGTAGAGTTTGGTAGGTGCCAACAAGAGGATTTAGTTTTATATCAAAATATGGTAGATTTTATAATTCCTTGACAATAACAGAAAAGATAACTTGGGATTGAGGCTTTTCTTGAAGATAATCAAGGAAAAGTTAAATAAAAAAGATTAGAAAAATTTGAAAAAAAAAATTAGAAAAACTTTTTAAGCTACAATACTCAACAAAGATTGTACTTCTTCCAAGTATTATTGTTAGCTATTTTCTCAATATTAGGGTTAGATTCATGAATATATGGTACAAAATTCAAAGTTGTAAGTTTATTTTTTTAAACCACAAAAATTGTACTTCTTCCAAGTATTATTGTTAGCTATTTTCTCAATATTAGGGTTAGATTCATGAATATATGGTACATAATACAAAGTTGTAAGTTTTTTTTTTTAAACCACATGGTTAGGATCATAGGGTCATGGAATATATATGACTTTTAGAAATAAAATGTAGTTGGTCTCTATGAAAGTGTTCCAAGAAAAAAATATGGGGTGATATATACATAGGTAGAAAGTAAGCACTCATTTCAAGACTTAACTAGACAACTCTTTTATAATTCTTAGACATTTGTGTTGGAACCTATAATTCCTACTTAACTAATATGTTTTCTAATGTATTGAGAATCAATATGTATGCGAGTTGCGTGATCTTATTCTTAGGATATTGTTTGAGAATTGGATTTGTGAGATCCTTGTTTGGTGTATTGTTGAGATATTCTCTCAATCTATCAGTTGTATTTAGAATAAGTTAGATCTAATAACAAGATATGTACTCCCTATAATATAGTCCAAATGTATTCATATATTCAATAATTTATTATTATTTGTGTATTTTACTCTACACTGCAATTTCAATAAAATTGGTGGAGTTGTCTCATCTCATTAATATTCAATGGAAGAACTTATTAGTATTGAATGTGTTATTAAATTTGAACATTTGAAAATTGTAATGCTTGTACATTAAAAGTTGTGGATCCTCATTCACATTAGTATTGAAAATGTCTTGAAATTATTGAAGTTAATTACCATATTGAGTCTAGCCAACTCAATATGATGTGTAATCTTTTTTGTTAGAATTGTCTATTCTGAAAAATTAGAGGTGGGTAAATATGAAAACTCCAAGACAACTACATTAAAGAC
Source organism: Picea engelmannii (assembly GCA_009831015.1). Classification (NCBI taxonomy): domain Eukaryota; kingdom Viridiplantae; phylum Streptophyta; class Pinopsida; order Pinales; family Pinaceae; genus Picea; species Picea engelmannii. The sequence goes on along the minus strand of ML780981.1, from coordinate 358,908 downwards.
AAAGAAGGCACAATCAAGATGGTGAGGCAAAGAAAAGTTATGTACTGAGATGATAATGGTCTTAATGTTATAATGGGCTTCTATATTGAGAATATTATTAACCTTTGTGTTGATGTAAATATTTTTAGATGCTTGTTGTACCTGAATTAATGATGCATATGCGATGGGGTGCATTATCGGTTGTACCCAACACCTCATAGATTTGGTCCAAATTGTATTTCCTTATCATAGGTAATCTAGTTCCACATGTTTGTTGTAAGCTGTGCTATTCATGCATACATGGTGTGGTGTAGATTCACAGATAGTTATCCTCTTATTCTTAGAGAGGACGCGGAGTTGGAGAAATTGAGTCTTCAATTCAAGGGGGGAATGTGAGATGGATTTATCGGATGTGATGGATCAAGTTATGATTAAGGGAGAGCCTAATATGTTGATGAACCATGTAGATGAAAAACATTCCTAGAGAATGGTGGTTACATCGACTGATGACCCAAGCATTTCGGTACATGGATTTTTTTTTATATGGGCATCAATGATCAAATACAGGTACAAGAGGAAGAAAGTTCGAAACATTGAAGCCCTAACATTGATGAAGATATGAGCACACATATATTCAGATAAGTAGTCATTAAGGGAGAGTGTTGGAATATATAATTCCTATTGATCTAATATGCTTGCTAATGTATTGAGAATCGATTTATAAGTGAGCTATGTGATCTTATTCTTAAGAGATTGTTTGAGAGTTGGATTTATAAGATACTTGTTTGGTGTTTTGTTGAGATATTCTCTCAACCTATATATTGTATTTAGAATAGGTTAGATCTCATAAAAATATGTGTACTCTTTAAAATAGAGTCCAAATATATTGATATGTTTAGTAATATATATGTAACAAGAATTTATTAACAAAATTCATTTTATCTCCACGTAGTTACATATAAAATAAGGGTTTATATTAAAAAGCATTTTTCATGTTCAGAAGGAAAGATGAGAAAATGAGTCTCTTGAAAAAAGAAAAGGAACTTACTTTATAACAACGAAGACTTAAAATCATGAAACAAACATAATTGTTGTGGATAGGCTATGCTATCAAATTTAAAATATTATACTAAGAGGGAGATAAACCAACTGTGGTAAGAAAATGAGTCATCTTGAAAAAATAAAAGAAACTTTACATCATGTATGCTTCATAACAAAGACTTAAAATCATGAAACAAACATAACTATTGTTGATAGGCTATGCTATCAAATTTAAAATATTATACTAAGTGGGAGATGAACCAACAGTGGTAACTATATGGTTCATCAAATAAAGCATCATCTCATTAACAAGGATGTCATTATCATTACCCAAAACTACTCACAAGACTAAAATTACTTGTTGATAAATTGGGGCAAATAAAACCGAGGATATGGTAAAGAAATTCGGAATAGATTTTTCATCTATCAGAAAATGATAGAATGGATTTCCTTTTCTACCTAGTTGTCTAATTATTCACCTTTGCAACTAAGTCCTCTTTAACAATTATTGTTGAAGTGATTCGTAATAAAAGAATCGAAGAAATAGATTTTGGCGTAGTAATGAATAAAACTCTAGTACCATCTCCAAACATAATGAAGCCACTAGAAACATTATACAATTTGGCAAGAGTAATTTAATAATGTTACCTCGTCAATACTTTACATTACTTTTCATCGATACTTTACATTACCCTACTTCAAAGAGTAGGGGAAAAAACTGTTGAAAGTACTTTTTTATACACTTGCATGGAATCCATTCACTAACACTCATGATATTTTCGTGGGATATCCTTTGAAACCCATGCAACTCTATTTAAATTAGTCATTGTGACCCCTTTCTAACATTTAAGAAGATAGGCCACACTCAGTTGGCTCTAGTTTGATGTATAGGATAAATATGAAATTTCATCTCATTTATGAAGAGTAATTTGGCCCCTAAACGACTCTTTCATTCATTAGTAACAAATCTTCAATGAAGAGATTTCACATTGAAACGGGTTCCTTAAGAGGTTCCAAAATTTCATTTATTGGCTCTAGGTTGATGTATATGACAAATATGAAACATCATTTCATTTATTATTTATGAATAGTAATTTTTCCTTTAAAAGACTCTTTGATGTATTAGTAACCCATTTTCAATGAAGAGATTTCACATTGAAGTTAGTTTCTTAAGACGTTCAAAAATTCCTTATAAATGAAATCCATTGGGTAAAATTTTAAGAAGAGAAGAATTGCAAGAGCAATGTTATTGGAGATCATATATATTACTATCTCATCTCTACCATTCATCAACCTCTTTACTCTATGTATTTTTTTCTCAAATAATAAAGAATTATCCATTCACCATTATTATAGATGAATTTTAAGAAGCGAAAGGACCCATTGAACCCATCTCGATAAGAGTGTTGCAGTACATATGCATGCAACTATTCTCCTTAGGTGTTATTACTCATTTTATGCTTTTCCATTGAACTTATATAAGAGTATTGTTGTTGCAGTCCATATGCATGCAACTATTCTCCTCAGGTGTTATTACTCATTTTATGCTTTTTCATTGAACTTATATAAGAGTATTGTTGTTTCCTTCCAAATTTTTCTGTTTAAATGAAACTCTTTTCATTGAATTTGTAATTTAGTTTCATGAATGCTCTATTGCCTAATTTTTTGTAATAATACTCTTATGCTTGTCCAATAATAACAATTGCTTATTGTTTATCTTACAATCTATCTTAACAAATGGGGGTTTTCTCACCCGCGTAATAAAATCCCCAATATGCATAGTGATAATTTCATAAAAAAGTATTTTGGTTTGCAAGTTGCAACTAGCTTGAAATAGAAATTTATGGACCAAAACACCAAATTCTCTCATGTGATAGGAAAACAAGTGGTGTTGTGAGTGTGATAAGAATGTGTATGGTGTTGTGAGTGTGATAAGAATGTGTATCTAGCAATGAGAAATTTGAGTTTGGATGCAACTATCTTCGAGGTTCAACATTTACAAAATGGACAATCAATTTTTTGATAAGTTTTCAACAAAGAAAATTTTATATTCCGAAATCAATAGAAAGAATCCTTGGGTAGAAGAAAAATTTATGATAAAGGCAACCTTTAGCAATATTATATTAGGATTAGTCCATTTAAATACGTGGCTCATTCAAATTATGCTTGTTTTATTTTGTTTGTGAGTTGCAACTCGTTTCATAAGAAAAATTTAGGGACATACATACCGAATGTTGTCAAGCATCAAACAAAATCAATATAGTAAAATGGAGAATTGTTAGTAGATAACATGTATTTTGGAATGATGAGTGGATATTATATTAGAATTAGTCCATTTAAATATGTGGCTCATTGAAAATAGGTTTTAAATCTAGGGACATACATCCTGAATGTTGTCAAGCAACAAACAAAATTGATGTAGTAAAATGGAGAATTGTTAGTAGATGACATGTATTTTGGAATGGTGAGTGGGTATTATACTTGGATTAGTCTATTTAAATATGTGGCTCATTAAAAATAAATTTGTTTTTTTTTTTTTTTTTTTGAGTTTGAACTTGCCTCATAAGAAATGTAGGGACACACATCCATAATGTATTCCAGAATCAAACAAAATCAATGTAGTAAAATAAAGAATTGTTAGTATATGACATGTATTTTGGAATGGATAGTGGAGTGTATAGGGAACAAAATATGAGATCAAATGTGTACAATGTTAACTTATTCATACAATTTTTCTTAAGTGTTACAATATGAAAATTCCCTACTCAATAACTTATAGAACACACTCTCTTGTGTTCATGAAACAAATGGAAAATAGTGCGCTTATCAATATTACTTTGATAATAGTCTATAAAATACATAAGTGATTCAAGTTATAAATGGTTATTTTTTCAAAAGTTTCAATTCATTTTTCTGATAAATTCAATGGCTTACATCCCAAACAAACCCAAGTGGAAGAATTATTTCATTTAAATTGATAATCGTACATAACGTACATGTAATTAAGATTGGGAAAGTGGAGGTTATTGACATTTAGATTTACAAAGTTGAGATGGTCATGGAATTGTCATTAACTTCTCCACTAATTGAATTCTATGTTTCGGAATCGGTATTAAGAACCTTGATTTAGAAACAAATAGCATACAAATAGTCACCCATAACCATTCCATAGAAACAAGTCCAACAAAGTAGATCACTTTTCCAAGGATGACATGTTTTGATTTTTAACACAAGTTGCATCTTGTTGGTAGGAGAAATTTAAGTACATAGGCCACAAACATTCCTTTAGGGAAAAACAATCAATGTAGAGAAAGGAGGAGCTCTATTGAAATGGCTATATTTAGATGTTGAATAGTGGAGTGCAAAGGTAACTATTTTGTAGGGATGATAAATTTGTTGTGTTCATCCATTTTTTTATGTGTTTTAATGAAAAATTTTATTATATATACATTGTTATTAGGAACCATTGTTATTAGGGGAATCAAAGACAATAGATTAATAATCCAATATTAACATTTTTCATGAGTTACAATTCATTTACAAGAAAAATTAAGGGATGCATGTCATATATGCTTCGAGGGAAAAAAAAACTAAGTAGTAGAGAGATATATAGAATTTTCAATCAGATCATGTGTATTTAGGAATTGTAGAATAACTCTATAGAAAATAAACAATTAGGGATAATATTCACAAAGTTGATTAGTTTATGTAAATTATGTTTGTTTTAAAGTATTCAAGTTAGAAAATTATGTGTTCAAAGTGAGTAGAAAGAACCCTCATGTTGCTAGAAAATGCATGTAATAGGTCGCCATTCACACTATACATTGGTAATGTGTCCAACAAAATATGAGATATATTCAAATATGAGACAAAATAGTAGGTAGGGAGACCCATTAATCCATAAAGTGTCACCATTTACATTTAGTTATCAAGAATTTGATAGAAGGAACACTCAGTTGTGGCGCATTTTTTTTTTCCATGAGTTGTAAGTTATAGCAAAAATTTAAGAATATAGGTCTCACACACTCCTAAGATAAAAAGAAAAAAAGGAAAGGAATTGGTGTAATGAAACATTCATTAGAGGACATGTATTTAGGGAAGGAAAAGTGAAATGCATAGGAAACCAATAGCCATGGATTATATTTATAGAGTTAACTTGTTTATGCAATGTTTTTTAAGTGTTCCATTAAGTGAACTCCTTATTTTGAAATTTTGAAATTGGTAGTAGGAACCCTATTTTATCTATGAAATGATTGGGAAAGGCCACCATTAACAATTTTACATAGTGATTAGTTTAAGAAATAAGACTTGTTGTCAATGGGGACTAAATATTTTTTACGAGTTATAACTCACTTGTAGAATAAATCCGAGGATAAAATCTATGAATGCTTCCAAGGTAATAAAATATAATGGTCTAGAAAATTTTTGACCTACGTACTAGAGCATTAGTATTTATCGATGGCATGGTGGATTGTAGATGAATCTAACTTCTATGGAAAAGATTTAGAAAGTTAACATGTTCATGTGTTTTGTGTACCATGAACTCTAGAAGTGGAACTTATTAAATTAATAAAATACAATGAAAAAGTATACCATAACAAGAAAATCATATTATAATTGGAAAAAATTAATTTGTTCTCTAATACTTCAGTGTAAGACATTCCATAAAAAATACAAATCTAAAGGGTTTTGGTACATATAATGTTTGAACCTACATAGAACTTATATAATGTTTGAACCTATATAGAACTCAGACATGCCATAAAAAACAACAAATCTAAAGGGTTTTGGTACATATAATGTTTGAACCTACATAGAACTTATATAATGCTTGAACCTACATAGAACTTAGTGTCTAAGTGTACCATGAAAATCGTGTACCATGTATTATAGAAAGAAAATGTTAAGAAAGTGAGAATCCTAAAAAATATTTCAAGAATTGGCCAAATATAATAGCATGTTGGCATTGGAGAAGGATAACCCTTTTTGAAATACTTTTAACACTATCATGTCACGCCAAAATAAAAATGAACACCAAAGATGAAAAGATTTTTTTTTTTTTACCATTAGATGGAGGTGGCACATGAAAGTCTCTTGTTAATTGCTACAAACACATGTAAAAAAAAATGTATCATCCCGCTCTTATGCGCACCTGATGTGACTTATTCTCTGAGGAAACTTGCGTGCAAGTCATCTAGTTCATTATATGAGTGAATTCTTTTCTAATGGATTCTGATGATGAGATTGTGATTTATGATGTTATGTTATGTTATTATGTATAGATAGGTGTTATTGACTAGTTTCTCCTGAGTGTGCAGGACCCTTAATAGATTAAGGATGTCGATGGCATCGATGGACCTCCTTGAACTCTAGATCAAGTCAGGGAGTGAATTGTTTATGGTTGGCATATTTATGTTATTTCATATGTGACATATGACTGATATTATGATGTTTTTTATGGATCATTGACATGTTTGTTGATGGATGCAGGCTGACAATAGCTTTTTAATCAGGCTCACATTTGGACTAACGGGGTCATGCACGACAACCAGAGGTATTAAGGGAGAGTTTTGGTAGCATCCCTGCCACATCCTACTAGCATTCTCGTTGTGGCTCGAACTGTAGGTTAAATATTACCTAGTTTGAGGGATCTATGATGTCGTGAGGGAAGATTGAGAGAGTCTCTCATGAATATTCTAAGGGGTACGCAATAAGGTAGGGTCATTATTATTTAGAGGCCCTTAGTCTCACACAAGGTCTCTCGATGGAGTATTGACTCCAATGACAGACGTCTACCAAAATAATTCAAAAGGCGAGTGGCACCTTTGGAGCACGTAGTACGTCTTGAAGGGCATGTCACATAGATGAAACACGAATGAAGGCGAGTGGCACCCTTGGAGCATGTAGTATGTCTTGAAGGGCACATCGCATAGATGAAACATGATTGAAGGCGAGTGGCACCCTTGGAACACATAGTGCATCTTGAAGGGAAAGTTGAGGTTTTAATATTGACGAGTCAATGAACCTAGGTACCTAGAAAACAATATCTCATTTTGACCTAGTCCACCTTAAAATAAATGTTGCATGAGTAAAGTTTTTAAATTATAAGTTTTCCTTAAAAACATTTTTGCTAAACCTAGTTGAATTTAGAGCGTAAGTCCAATTGGGTATAAGGACTAAAACTAATTAATCAATTAATAAAGGGGGGAATAAAGGAAATTCAAATTTAAAAATTAAGGGAGAAAGAGTTTATCCAAAAATTAATTGTTGGCTATGTGCAAAATTTGTTAATTTAGAACTTAGACAAAAAAGGGGAAACTTAAATACAAAAGGAATGTGGAACATAGAAGGGAATATAGTCTAGAGAACTTTCCATTTTCAAACTCAGCTAAGCTTTAAGAAAGATGTCAGTCATTAAGGGAATGTGAGGGAATAAAGAGACTTCGAGGAGCGTTTTAGGAACACATGTAGGTGGGTGAGGGAAATTGAAAAATTAAATTAATTAATTAAATGAATTTCTAGTGAAACTAAGGGATTAGGTGATAAGTGTACAGGGGAGAATATTCCTAACAAAAATTTAACAAAAAGAAATTAATGTGCAAATAGAAATATCACTAAGAAGGGAGCTATAAAAGAAACAAAAGGGAAGAGGAATGGGGGGATGACTGGTATTCGTAACGTTATGTTGCAAGAATTTCTTGACTGATTTTTCTTGTGCGAACTGGGATACCCAGCTAGAAGAGAGAGTGGTAGCTTGACCTTGCGAGGTGAGCTCAGTGCTAGATTATTCTCTGGATTGTGTGCATAGCCCCTGTGCGGCTCGGGGGGATAAGGGGGAAGAAGAGTACCCCTAGCATTGGATGGGAGGTATCGATGAGGTCTAAATGATTAGATAGTAGGAGAAAGGAGGAAATCCAACTACCAAAGAACATCAAGAACCCAGTTCGTCAATTACGGTACTCACGTTTTATATGTATTTGTAATGATTTTTAAAAAAAATTGTGTAATAGATTTCTGAATTAGTTGGGCAAGTGTTGCTTGATATTGTGTAGTTGGAATAAGATTCTATATGGATTGTCATTCCTTATTATTATAAGTTCTCTCTCATTGAATTCCCTCCTCAACCCTTCCTCCAAGAGTATAGAAGGTGATCATTGATTTAACTCTTATTTTCTCCCTTGCGAAACCCATTCTCTAATTTAAAAGATTGGATCCCTGATAATTTTTATTTCAGTTCTTCTTTGCATTGATGAAAGGGGCATGGATATGCACCCTCTTGCCTTGATCATTTTTTTTATTTTATTTTCATTTTACCCTTTGTTGGGCCTCAGAAATGTCATATTTTCATCCAACTTTTCCTTCATTATTCGTTACATTCCATAGTCCCATTAACCTTTTGTTATAACATTTCCATACATACATTTGTTTTTCACCTTATTATTTTCCACTTTATTCATTTTAGTATTATAAGTGAGTTTGTGATTAAATATTAGAAATTAACATATTTTCATTATATCTCAAGGTTGGATGAGTTTGATGATGTGTGCAAGGATATTTGAAGATTTAAACAAAGTTAAAATTCACCACCTATCCTCAAATTCGAATTACATCTTCAAACTTAAAGATTTGAAAGAGACAAGATCATGGAATATTTGGTTGGCATATCTTATCTAAGATACATGAGAGATGTGTGGAGGATTTGAAGGGATCATATCTTGTAATAATGGGAAAGTAGTTGATAGTGGTTGAGGGAATAGTGGATCTGTCATTATGACACTCATGTACATAAGAGAGTGTTCTCTCTTCATGGGGAGGAAGGTAATTCATAATTTAGTCTTGTAATTAGGAGAAGGGGATTATTAGCTTTGATTCTTTCATTGTTATTCTTTCATGCATTGTCATTTGATTCTTGTAATATAATTTGAGATTGATTTATTGTGTGAGCTCACTTATGTATTTTTTCATTCAACTCTTCACATGATTGTATTGCTTTCCTAGATTAACTTCATGCTTTCCTAGTTAGTCTTTCAATGCTTTCCTAGATTAATTTCATTTTAGAAATTTATATTAGATTACTTCAAATTTAGTCCTTCATATATAGTGTGTGTGCTTCGTAAGCCTACAAACCTTGGATTGGCAAATTAAATAGTTGGGAATGTACTACAACGGAATTAAACGCCAATATTTTTGCCTAACATTTTGGCGTCGTTGTCGGGGAAGCACGATGGATTGAAGTTTAGTTTGAATTTTCGTGCAAGTGTGATTAGTCATGCTCCTAAATATGAGGTGACATATGGGTAAGGGCATGTAGGGAGTGTTTCAATTTCTACAATTTAACTTTTTGCAACTGTGAAGAGGTTTTCATGTGTTTCAACAAGTGTCATTTTCATTTTTTTTATTTTGATTTGGGTGCTATAAGAACCCATTTTGCAATATTATTTAACTATGAGTGTCACCTTGGAACATCTCGCTTAGATCCTTGTGAAAGCTTGGATTTATTCTTCTTAGGAAGAGGATATCTTGACAACAGCCCAGAGCTTAAATACTCCTCCAGAAATGAACAAGGAATCAACATATGAGGAACTCGAGGAGGACAATGAGGAGCTGCAGCATGATCTGAGTGAGGGAAATCATGCCTATGAAGGCTATATCGAACAATGGTTTCAAGCGACTACCAGGTTAGATTCTTTTAATTTTGTTAATTTACAGTTACAACAACTAGATTCATTCATTCTTCTAAAATTCTATTTTTCATTCGAAAAATTGCCACTAAACATATTGTTGTTACTATTTTGTGCTTGGATCCATTGGTTATTTGACTCCACGTAACTGATTTCTAAGATGTAATTAGCATAGAGTAGGTAGGCTTTCATTTTCATTTTTTGTTTTCATTATCAGGTTTTGCTTTTACCGAGAATAAGTATGCTCTCCTCTGTGCTTGGTGCGATCGGGAGGATCATAAAATAGGGATGATTTTGATTTCAGGAATGAATGCTTTTGTGCCCATCCTTTGACCTGCAAATAAACATTGTAAAAAAAAATTTTTTAGACGAACAAAACAAAGCCAAGTTTTTACATGTTGTTACAACAAGCTGATATAGCAAAAATTTTACATGTTGTTATATCATCCTGATACAACGAAAAATTTACATGGTCTTACATGTTGGTACAACGATATTTTACATGCTATTACGATGAAATTTTACTTGCTGAGACAATGACATTTTTGCTGTAACAACGATTGAATAAATTTGGAGATATGCAAACAATAAAACAATAGTGGCGTTAGGATAAAATAAAATAAAACAAAAAAATATATAATAATAAATGGTCTGCAAATTCATGAGTTTTTCCCCACTCAATTATCGTAGCATGCTAAAACAGTGCTAAATTGTGGTCGGTTGAATTCCATTTAAACTGTGAAAAAAATTATTTCCTGTTGCAATAGTTTATGGTTTGAAGTTGCTTGCTCATTTCTGGTTTGAGTTGCCATAACACACCTTGAATTATAACCTGCAACTGATAGATGTGAAAATCACAACATTAATACCAATATCCCGCATCTTTTCACCTTACCTGGAGTGAAAACCTTCATACAAAACTCACCCGGTAACATACATTTTGGCATTGGTCAATTGAGTTGCACATGCCATGCTATAGAGATAACTTCCACTGCAACATCCTCCCTCCACCTCTTCCACTGCCCATACCCCTAAGATTCATGTATGAATGACTGGATTAACAGTTCTAATTGGTTGTTACATAACCATCTATTGAACATAAATCGTGGAGTGAATTACATCCTATAAAATGTTTTCGTTGCATCTATTTTGGGAAAAATTAAACATGAGCATTTTCTTTTTAACCCTGGACATTCCAATCTTTGAAGGGATTTCTTGATATCTTAACAGATCTTTAGGCATTTGAATGATTCCCATAACCAATATGTGTGATTATTTCTTGAATCTACTCCCAATATTCTCATGATCGATATAAGCCTCATATAAAAAACTAGACACTTTGTGTTGGGTTTTTGACCAAAAAATAAGAACCAAATCATGATCGTGCAACCATTATTTCTTTGCCTTACCTAATTATTGTTGTGTAAAATCAAAATCATGATTCAGTTGCGATATCTTTGCATCAATATACCCTCTTTATGGTGGTTTTTAACTACTAAAAATATTTGTGATGGTTGGTGGCAAGATTGTGATTATCCATATCCACAGGTCGATATCAATAAATAGCTTGCGATCCATATCTAGGGTTATGCACGTGTTTCCTAGACTTGAATTGTAGACCTTTGCAGATCATGGTTCTTTCATGTTCTGGCACCAATTAATTAACAATCAGTCCATATCCTAAAGCGATCAGTCTTTTCACCATTGGATGATTAAATTTTGTTCCAAAGTCGATGCCATTAACGCATAGAGATTGGATGCACCCACTTCTCTTCACATATTCTCCAAATTTCTTTGCATTGTTGATAATGCTTACGATCATGACCGGTTGGTATAATTTCTTATTGACTCCTGAGCATAAATGAAGAAACATATCCAGACTTATATGCCCATACACCCATATGCCCATGATTTCACTGCTAAATCAACGATGGCCAACATTGCAACTATCGTGATTGATGAATATTGGGCCATATGCCAAGGTTGGCTCACATGGAAGTAGATGTTTCTATTAGTTCACGTGATCTACTTCCTCATTGTTTGGGCTGTGCATACCGATGGCAAGGTAATGGTGAATTTGTGAAGTTGACTTTGTTTAGGTAGTATTATATTGTGGTGGCCTACTATATTTACTTTACACGTGTTGTAGTTTATGCTCTGATCACCATAATTGCTTACCTGTATGCCTGCACTAGTGTTTTATATGGATAATTGGCAACCCTTGTATTCTATGTGCTCACTAGTTACAGGTTCCATATGATCGGTAAGATCGACGATGATGAAGGAGGGTAGACACCATTGTGGAGGTGACTAGGTCTATAAAAAAACACAATTACTTGATCATGGATGTTTATGATATTCCCCAAGGCCTTTTATCTTGCAGCATCTGGGAGGACGAGACCTGTTTTAGTTGATATCCCAAAGGATGTTCAACATCAGATGACTATTCCAGATTGGAACAAAGTAATAAAAATTCATGTCTATATGGAAAGACTCCCAAAGGCCCCACGGATTTCTCAGTTAGAACAGACCCTGTGCTTGGTGTTTAACTCTAAGAAACTTGTCCTGTATGTCAGTTGGGGTTTCCTTAATGCTAGCCAGGAACTCAAAGAGTTTGTAGATCATACAGGAATTCGAATGGCCAGTACTTTAATGGGCTTGGGATCTTTTCCATCTTTTCATGAGAAAAGATTGGGGATGTTGGGCATGCATGGGAGTGTTTATGCCAATTATGCAGTGGATAAAGTTGATTTTTTGTTTGCTTTTGGTGTTCTCTTTGATGATAGAGTGACTGGTAAATTGGAGTCATTTGCAAGCCATGCCAGCATAAGTTCTGAGGATCTCTAGTCAACTCAACAGTTGAAATTTATTTGCAGTACTGAGGACGCCAACTTTGAAGAAAAGTGCCTCAATGTTTTAATTAAATAACATGAGCAACATTTATTTCTTTGTTTGTTAACAATTTAAAAATATATATATGTTTTTGTTTTGTTTTATTATAAAACAAAAAAAACAAAACAAACAAACAAAAACAATAAAAATAAAATAAAATTATAAAACCATGGAAACACACAAAAACATTATAAAGATCAAAAATATAAAAATAAAAAACATGGTCAAAAGTTGTAAATGGAGATATCATTCTTGAAAACTATAGTCAAGAAATGTTTTTACGCTTAACATTATTTTTTTTTTCTTAATACATTCCACACAGTGATCAACGATGAAACAAGCGCAATAACAACAGATATCAAAATGCATTCTATTTTCTTTGATTTACCGCAGTCATACTTATTCCTGCATGATATGTTTTTCAAAATTCTCACAGTTTTCATGTAGGATTCATACTAAGCTTTTTGCAGGATCGGAGACGACTAATTTTAAGGCTGATGTGATTTTCAAGAACCACAAAATCTTTCAGAAAAACATACTCTGATAAATAGTTTGAAGGAGTTGATATTAATTATACATTTCATGACGATGTTGGTACACAACAACTTTTTTCACATCTTGATGTTTGATGTTACACAACGACCATGTTGATACACTATCATTTCCACTTTTTAACTTCCTATGTGGTTGCACCAACATTTCTAGTTTTCAATTTTACATGCTGTGACACCCATATTTATGCATTTTGCCAAATTGTATGTTGTTACACTATCCCATTTCTTCTTCAAAGATGATTAGTCATCCTGGTGTTGAAGCCCATCTTCCATTAAATTGTCGTTCATGATTTCACACACCTATCTTTATGAGTCGTATACATTACTTCCTTATTTTTCAGTTATTTTTCCTTGTCAATAAAACTAGTCAAGTTCCCTTTCCATGATTACATTGCCTTGATTTCTTTGCCATAAACATTGTTGCTACTGAGATATTTCCATCTATAGTCCTACCAATATTTTTACAAACTCTTGTTGACTGATGTGTGATTCCTTAAGGCCCACCTTTCAATAGTATTACCCCATCAACCTCAACACCTTATTTTTGGATTACTGAGAGGGGAGGTGAATCAGTAATAGAGAAATTTAATCATTTTTAACCATATAATCCAAGTGTTATATCAATGAAGCATTATAATCCAATAACTACAGAGTAAATAAGCCATGAACAAATGAACAAACAGACACATACACATACATAGTACACCAGTGTTTTACGTGGAAACCCAAATCGGGAGAAAACGACAGAATGTTTTTTCTTATATGTATTGAAGAATTACATTCATTGGAAGCACCAAATTCCTTTGTTTTCCAACTGCAACTGGAAGGAGGCTCCTATTTTCTCAGGCTACAACCCGAGGGAAGGTCCAACTCCCCAATTCTCTGTCTACAACCAGAAGGAGGCTACAACCCCCTATGTTCTCTGGCTACAACCACCTGTCCTTTCCCCATCCTGCCACCCTAAAGTAGAAGTAGAATGATGGAACCACTGTCAATCTGTTACTGTGATATATACCGCTGTAAACCTGTACCAATAAATATGAACCATGCATCAACATGTACCTCAACTAGTACCAAATAAATTGTAATCAACTTGTACCATAAACATGTGCATCCAACCATGTACCAAGTATGTACCAATCATGTTTCAACTACTCATCAACTATGACTCATCAATATGTACCAAAATCATCAACTATACACCTCATGTATGTGCCAACTCATCAACTACTTGTCTCAACCATGTACTCAACATGTACCTCAACCAAAAGCCTTCATCAATTTCATCATCCAAAACTGATTTGTAGCTCTGTAATAGACCTGATGTATATGATTGTTGAGTGCAATCTATGTCGTATAAATTCTCAACGATTTAATGTCAACCAGGGATGCTTGTAAGCTTGTGATGATGCCAGCAAAATATATGCAGGAGTAGGCATCTAACGCTAATCTAAGAAAATTCAATCGAATCCTAACTCTTGCATTCCACTTAATAAGACTTAGTTGTTGTAGGCATGAAAACACTAGCTCCCATTCAGGAGGTCTTCTCGGAATGTTTCAAATAACCCATCAACAATCAAGACCATTAATTAAACACTCATGCATTGAAAATAAATACTCTTAAAATGATTAGTTGTTGTAGGCATGGAAACACTAGCTCCCATTGAGGAGGTCTTCTCAGAATGTTTCAAATAACCCATCAACAATCAATATCATCAAGTAAACACTCATGCATTGAAAATAAATACTCTTAAAAAGGGCTTGGTTGTTGTAGGCATGGAAACACTAGCTCCCATTTAGGAGGTCTTCTCGGAATGTTTCAAATAACCCATCAACAATCAAGATCATCAAATAACAATAAAGCATATAAACCTAT
Source organism: Picea engelmannii (assembly GCA_009831015.1). Classification (NCBI taxonomy): domain Eukaryota; kingdom Viridiplantae; phylum Streptophyta; class Pinopsida; order Pinales; family Pinaceae; genus Picea; species Picea engelmannii. The sequence goes on along the minus strand of ML780981.1, from coordinate 343,885 downwards.
TCAAAGCATTAAAACAAGAAGAAAATTTTACTATGATCTATTTGGAGTGAGCTCAATTCTCCCAAGAACAAAGTAACACATAAACTAAAGCATTCTAAATCTAAACTAGAGAATGGACACTGATGTGAAAAGAAAGCTTGATTCTTATTCCTTCATAAGTTGGATACAATGCTCCAAGAGTCCTCCCTTTGAAATTGAGGAGGCATTCCTATTTATTCAAAAGTTTAAGATAACTTAGATCCACAAATCTCTCCTAGATCCACAAATGTCTCATTTGGTTACAACCATGTACTTACACCTATCAAATGATATTTCTACAAATCCTCTCACAAATCTCTCTTTCATGATTAATCTCCATCCAAGATACTTGAGTAAATCTCCAAATCTTCATCAAATCTTTGAGGGGTTGAAGAGGATTCGAATTTGAGGCTTGATGGTCAAGTTTGACTTGGTTGGAGTCTTCAAATAC
>ML780981.1:299180-338307 GCA_009831015.1 Picea engelmannii | reverse complement strand
ATATATAAATATAACTATGATTAATGAATTAATTTTTATTTTTATGTTTTTAACAAAACATAGTTATACTAGTGTTATTATTATTTTATTTTTTTAACTAAGTTTTAATCTATATTTTTTAATTATTATTTGTTTATGAAATGGAATTTTTTTTTTTTAATGAGATGAACAATTCTTAAAGACACCTAAGCAAATTGCAAATTAGAAACAAAAATCTAGAATCAATTTTTCTGATTTTTTAAATATGGATTTTATTAATGAAAATTTGTTGCAAAAGAAGTTGGAAATTTTCAATTTAAAATCGACATTAAGAGTAACTTCCAAATCCTCTTTTCTGATCTTCCAGATCGCAACAAGGTGCAGGAAGAGAGAATACTTATTTCGAAATCTGCGAATTGAAAAACATATGAAAAATTTGTTACCTCTTATGCAACTCGCAATTTCTTTAGCGCCTTAAACTCCACTTGTTTTCCTCCTTGATGTGTGTCCCTTTTTCCTGTCGATCTTCCTTAATTTGTCAATTGTGATCTTCGCTTCTGCTCCTTGTTCTCAATCATTTGTTTTATTGCAAATCTTTCCTGCCAAGGGTTAGTAGATGGATGGTTCTTACTGCACCACAAAACATCAAATTTATCTTGAAAATTATAAAAGTTTATTTTTATTTTTCCTAACTATCTAAAAACTATTTTTATTTATTTTTTAAGTATATTCATGCTTCCAATGAAGCCATTTACAGATTAGAATTTTTGAAATGCTCATATCCCAACTTGAAAAATGTACCTGATTGTTTGTAAGGATATGCGAAATCAACTTGACCTTTCGATTTTCTGCAAGGATCTCTTGAAGAATCGATGAATATTGTGGCGTAATCGCTTCTTGATACCATTCCTCAATGTAGTCTTTGTGTTGCATTCTAGATCCTTTGTCCGTAAATGGTTAGTAAACAAAGTGGCTCTCATAAGATCTTGTTGTCACCAAGATGTCATTTCATCATGAGTTATCTCATTTCTTTGCATCAATCAAACCAAATAAAACATATTTAATTAAATTCCTAATGCCTAATCCCTTAGCACCATCCCCGGCAACGGCGCCAAAATGTTGAGTGCAATCTATGTCGTATAAATTCTCAACGATTTAATGTCAACCAAGGATGCTCATAAGCTTGTGGTGATGCCAGCAAAATATATGCAGGAGTAGGCATCTAACGCTAATCTAAGAAAATTCAATCAAATCCTAACTCTTGCATTCCACTTAATAAGACTTAGTTGTTGTAGGCATGAAAACACTAGCTCCCATTCAGGAGGTCTTCTCGGAATGTTTCAAATAACTCATCAACAATCAAGATCATCAAGTAAACACTCATGCATTGAAAATAAATACTCTTAAAAGGCTTAGTTGTTGTAGGCATGGAAACACTAGCTCCCATTCAGGAGGTCTTCTCAGAATGTTTCAAATAACCCATCAACAATCAATATCATCAAGTAAACACTCATGCATTGAAAATAAATACTCTTAAAAAGGGCTTGGTTGTTGTAGGCATGGAAACACTAGCTCCCATTCACGAGGTCTTCTCGGAATGTTTCAAATAACCCATCAACAATCAAGATCATCAAATAACAATAAAGCATATAAACCTATTCAAATCATTAAAACAAGAAGAAAATGTTACTATGATCTATTTGGAGTGAGCTCAATTCTCCCAAGAACAAAGTAACACATAAACTAAATCATTCTAAATCTAAACTAGAGAATGTACACTGATGTGAAAAGAAAGCTTGATTCTTATTCCATCATAAGTTGGATACAATGCTCCAAGAGTCCTCCCTTTGAAATGGAGGAGGCACTCCTATTTATTCAAAAGTTTAAGATAACTTAGATCCACAAATCTCTCCTAGATCCACAAATGTCTCATTTGGTTACAACCATGTGCTTACACCTATCAAATGATATCTCTACAAATCCTCTCACAAATCTCTCTTTCATGATTAATCTCCATCCAAGATACTTAAGTAAATCTCCAAATCTTCATCAAATCTTTGAGGGGTTGAAGAGGATTCGAATTTGAGGCTTGATGGTCAAGTTTGACTTGGTTGGAGTCTTCAAATACACCTGTAAACATGATGAAACTTATCCCTCTTTCATATATAAGTGTAAACATGCTATTTTTCCAATATTTATTCATAAATTCACTCAAAAACACTAAAATAGATGCATTGGAAAATAATATGTCTAAAACCCGTGTAATCATGAAAATGGTTTAATGTAAGGGTGTGGAAAGTGAAATATGGTTAAAATTTAAGTGAAAATGACTTGAAAGTTAAGTGAAAGGTTGGTAAAAAGATGGTACTTTTGTGACTCAACAATGATCACATTCCTGCAAACCTTCCTTAACTTCAACAACAAGAGACTAGCATTTTCATCAAACATTTCTTCAGTCTCACATGCCTAGTTTTGGATTAGTCAAGAACCCTAAGTTGAAGTAATCATAACTTTGTACCTGTAATGTATAAAGATATGAAACTGATACACAATGTTCTTTAGTGTGTTTATGCAATTCTTCCAAGTTTCACTACTTGGAACCTCTCAGAAAATGAGTTACAGCAAAAATGATATACCTTGTTGAATTCTAGTTTATTCTAGAGAGCGACCTTGTACAACAGTCCCTACACAGAATATTTGTTTAATTGATCTAAAAATGATACACAACATACTAAAGACTACACCCTAACCAACACATTTTGTTTCACTGAATTTGGATCTGTTATGAATAAGTTATGATGTTTTTACCTTAAACACCTTTTTTTTAACTAGTTTTAGGATTTGCCACAAACCCTATTTTCCACAGAGTGTAACTCCCAAAATACAATGACCCACAAGATAGGTGTTTTACCACATATACTTGGATATGTTTTATCAATGGAATAACAATTTCATGGTCTGAATCATTACAAAAAAAAAGTTATAGAGAAAATGGTGAGATGACCTATAAATAACATACCTTAGATAGCACCATCAAAATAATTTATCCTTCCTTGCATTTTGGCCTTCTTTTCTTCACCTTCCCTTACAATTTCGGCTTAAATATCCTTGGTTACCTCAGAAACCTATAGATATTCAATATGTTCAAGTGTGATTAAAATGAGAGAGCCTTGCCTCTTATTTATACTCTCTAAGTAGATTCCTTAAAAACATCTTCTAGGTCACTTGGCCCCACTTTCCTTATTTTAGGGTTAACCCACTTCTAGTTTCTCCATTAAATCTATTATTGAAATAATTTATTTTGTGTTCACTTTGAATTATAATACACTCATTACTTCAATTTATTATTTACCTTTTAAAATCTATTAAACCACTTTGACTACTTTGACCTTTTGGGGTTTCTAGATGACATATGAGGGTCCTCCAACTTCGTAAGGCCATAACTCTCAAACCGTGAGGAGTGATGTGATGTTTCACATACCAGTAGAAATTGAATGACATGTACTATCCATATAGAATATTATTACTTGAAAATATATCATAACTCATACCGTTAATCATCATGCAAACTTGGGTCCATTACCCAAACCTGGGGTCTCCAACTTCTCATGGCGATAACTCTCTAACCATGAGGAGTTATGTGATGTTCCACATACCACCAAAAATGGAATGAAAATCACTATACATCTAGGATCTCATTATTCCATAGTTAATCATGGGTTATCTTACTCCACAAAGTGTCTTCTTGTGAGGGATTTCACCATAAGGGGACCACTTTGAAGTTCATCCATCTTTACTTATTATCAACCATGACAAGACAATAATGAGTCATATTTACATAAAACAATATTGGGTCCATTACCTAAACCTTTGTGCTGTGGGGCTTTCTTCAAGGGTTGACATCAATGAGAAACAACCTTAATCAACACTTATCTGGGATATAGACTAGAGTTCCTTTTGAGTATTTTGAGGATTGCGTGCCTTAATGAAAAGTTCTCTCATCGAAAATCATGGGAATACATCAATGTCCCTTGATCGTCATATTTTGCAAGTGGCTCGACATCAACCCATATATTCGCACTTCGCAAGATGTACTCAGGTACCTTGGCGCTCATTGACATCACGGGTGAGTTTGTCTCGCATTGGTTAATAACATTCATCAGTGGTCAGTAATCCAATGATTTCTCTTCATCATCGACATCAACACATTTATTCACATGACTAGAATTGTACCATCGATTTGTAGCAGGTGAAGACTATACACTTTTTCATGATCCCCTCAGAAGTTGCAGCAGTTTGATTTTAGATCTATGAGAGTACCACAGTTCCATATTATTTGCCTTCCACATTTATCATGATTCAGCAGTAGCAGTTTAGATTCCTTCACTTCCCATGATCTAGTTACAGCAACAACAGCATTAGTAGTTCTACTTTCATGATCCTGCAGTAGTGACATATTCCATGCTCTAGCACCAGCCATATTCCTATTGAATTGTGTTGGGTAAGTGGAGGTATATTATTTTCTAATCTTTCGTCATGAAAATCCTTATTTGCTATTAATGAATAACTTTGGAAAATTCCCTCACCATGCTCTATTTCCTTTTTCACTTTCATAACCTATGCCAAGTTGCATAAGGATATGAAACCTCTTCAATTGGGGCGGGGAGAGGGAACCTATATTCACTACATATTCATTACCATTATTCCATTTTACCATCTCATCATTCCATTTATGATTCACTAACATTTTATTTCCAACGACACTTTTTTGCATTTCGATTGATATGCATTTTGGCATAATTCATAAAGATAAAGAAAATGTTTTCTTATACACAGTGATGTTTTCTTATGCACATTGAGAGCTTATTATTATTTCCAGTGAGTATATGGATAAATTATTGCAGCAAGAAAATCAATAAGTGAAATGAATGTTGTTAACACAAGAACCAACATTCTTTGTATTCATGGTTGTCGCACAAGATCCAAACATAAGAAAATGTAAGTTGTTACTCATGTATTTCACATGTTGTTACTCTTGTATTTCATACACTAGAAACATTCATTGTTAAAAGGACATCATCAAATCCATAGTTTGAATGCCAAAATTTCTTAAGAAGATCCATTGATGGTTGCATGAGGGCATGAAACAAGTTGAGTTGGGGGTGATGTTGGGCCTCAGAAATGTCATATTTTCATCCACCTTTTCCTTCATTATTCATTACATTCCATCATCCCATTAACCTTTTATTATACCATTTCCATACATACATTTGGGTTTCACCTTATTATTTTCCACTTTATTCATTTTAGTATTATAAGTGAATTTGTGATTAAATATTAAAAATTAACATATTTTCATTATATCTCAAGGTTGGATGAGTTTGATGATGTGTGCAGGCATATTTGAAGATTTCAACAAACCCAAAATTCACCACCTATACTCAAATTCGAATTACATCTTCAAACTTAAAGATTTGAAAGAGAGAAGATCATGGAAGATTTGGTTGGCATATCTTATCTAAGATATGTGAGAGATGTGTGGAGGATTTGAAGGGATCATATCTTGTTATAATGGGAAAGGAGCTGATAGTGGTTGAGAGAATAGTGGATCTGTCATTATGACACTCATGTATATAAGAGAGGGTTCTCTCTTGATGGGGAGGCAGGTAATTCATAATTTAGTCTTGTAATTAGGAAAAGGCGATTATTAGCTTTGATTGTTTCATTGTTATTATTTCATGCTTTGTCATTTGATTCTTGTAATATAATTTGAGATTGATTTATTGTGTGAGCTCACTTATGTATTTTGTCATACATGATTGTATTGTTTTCTTAGATTAATTTCCTGCTTTCTTAGTTAGTCAGTCAATGCTTTCCTAGATTAATATCATTTCAGCAATTTAGATTAGATTACTTCTACTTCAACTTGGAATTGACAAATTAAATAGTTGGGCAAGTACTACAACGAAATTAAACGACAATATTTCCTCCTAACACCCTTTGTTGTGTGTGATCTTACCCTCAACAATCTAATTGTAGATCCTTGAGTTTTACCTCTTCATTTATTTTCGTTCAACTTCATTAAATGAATCATTTCTGAGTTGGATAGCTTCGAGTCTGGGTTTGTTGAGTTCTCTCCCAGCTTCATTCAGCGAATTTTCCTAAGTGGGATGATTCCAGTCCCCATAACTCTCTGCGCATAAAACTTTACCCTTGTGTATCTTAAAATATAATCAGCGACTCACTCATTTCATCCAGCTCTGCGAATTCTTACTCTTCCTCTGGTTATGCTCTGTGTGTAGTGACCGACCTTGGGACTCACAAATCCTTTCTTCCTGATCTCCTTATTTAATTGATGTAATCGAATGGAGGAGTGGGAAACAATTGAGGATTGGGAGGTTGCACCCGCAGTAATTTTATATTTTAAGCTAACGCCCTTCGCCTATCTTCAGGTAAGAAATCATCTTTGCGTTAATCTATTTTCGCAGGTTAATGTTGTTGCGTGTGGATATTTTGTTAAAAAAAATATCAGTTTTGAGAAAGTATAATGAGTTTTATTTTCAGTTATGTTCTTCTAAAATATTTTAATTAATTTGATTACCAGTTTTTTTCCACGCACCAGGGCATCGCCCATCCCTTAAACGTAGAACCAATACTTAAATCCTTGACGCACCTTATCGTCACAAAAATAAACAAGGGGATCAATGGGATCTGACACTTCAAATTTACAGAAGGCACAGATGATTTACACTGCAGTCTAGCCTAGAGATCCTGGACTCGTCCCATATATACTGCCTTTTCAGGAGAGGACATCACTAATTTGATTGAGTTTGGATTCTGACCCATCCTTCCCTGCACCCCGATGGATATGTCCGTTCATGAGGTTCTACTAGCCTCTGTAGTTCTGAGACCTTTCCATTGATGTTGTGTTGAAGCGTGTGCCCAGATGTCACTAACGCCTTCCGCCGACCCCTTCGCCAACCACAAGGTGCAATCACTTGGCAAGCTTCAATGAGAGAAGTGTATTTATGATTTGTCTTTCTTTCAATTGGATACTCGAGGAGGCAGTCGCCCAGTGCCTCCATTCATAACGATGAATCGAGACTTTTCTCCTAACGATAAATAATATAAAGAGTTGATTACTATGCCAACCGATTAAGAATGATTTATCCTTCTGGTTTTTATTTAAGCTAATTACTAGCCTACCTCGAAAAGACACACCCTCGGTCACTACGTTTTGTTTCCCAGCATGCCTTTCCCAATGTAATTCCCTCCCTTGCTCAGTAAGATACCGCCCTTTTCCCTCAACGTTCGACCTCGGGTACAACGAGTTTCTCTTCGTACCTTAGCGAAATCGCAACCACCTCCTATGTGTTTTCACAGGCGTGATGTCAATTATTTTTCTAGTTGGAGCAGTTATTTATTCCCCTGGCCAGCGCTATTATATTTCCTATTTCTTTGCTAAATTCCACTTACTTTTTCAGCAGTCTAGAAATTAAGGCAAGCTGTGGGATTGTGGGAATCCTCGCTTCGTCAGGTTGGCCAACTCAACGGCTCAGGCTTTCTCTTTATCTATGTGTGGGGGTATGGAAAACTGAACTATTATTTATTAATTGTTCATTAATGGAAAACTGAAATATTGTTTGTTAATTGTTTATTAATGGAAAACTGAAATATTGTCCATTAATTGTTTATTAATGGAAAACTGAAATATTGTTTCTTAATTGTTAACTGAAAACTGAAATATTGTTTATTAATGGAAAAGTGAAATATTGTTTATTAATTGTCCATCTAGACGCTTCTCAATTGTTCAACCTAAATGTTTATTGAATGATCATTGGGATTTCCTTAATTGTTCAATTAGATGTTTATAATTGTGTGAATGGGTTAAGTTGATTTAATTGTGCTGAGCTCTAATTAATATAATCATATTCGTTTTTATTTAAGAACTATGGGATTGAATTCCAATAATAAATGGCATTTATATTTATTCAATTTAATGCTATGTGATCTATGCTCATTCCACCTTTATCTCATATTTAGATGGTCCATCACCTTTAACACCATAATACCTAACGATAATAGGTTATTGAATAATTTGTTGACCATATTTTAAGTTGGCCTTAATACATGATATTAATGTATGATAAGCGTCGGGAATTTGTTGCGTTGCGAATATTGGATAGATGCTCATGCCCTTGATTATTCAATATTGATGAATTTTTATTTAACAAATTGATCATCTTTTCCTGCGCCTTAATTTAATGAAATTTTTAACTTGCACCAGTGTTTATGTTGTATTGTAATAAATGGGATTGCATGTGCATTGGATTAACAATGGATGTACCATTTTCTAGCTAGATTACACGTGTGCATTTCATCAGTGGTGATGCATGAGGAGTTAATAACAATTTGTTCTTGTGCACCTTAATTTAAGTGGGCGTGTGTTAACTTCATAATATTTCTCTTACACTTTTAATCTTAGGGTTGATCACTTTGGCATTGGAGTAGATGCTAATTAACCTTGAACCTTTATTTAAGTTGACATGTGAATGTTCTAAGATTGTTACTCTCGCACGCAATGAATAATTAATTTTCACGTATGTTGGTAACAATGATGGTTACCTTTGTGCCATGGTGAATTGATTGATGTTGGTTAAACTTAAGTTAGTAAACAGATCATGCACGCACCTTGAAACAAGTTGTTTTACTTGTGCCCTTATAATGATGTTGGCATATGATCATTTTGTTATTTATCTCCCTTTAGCTTGATGAATTAAATTCGATGTCTCATGAGTTAATGAATATAATGCTCGCGCGCAATTCAATATTGTGATGTAGGTCTAGTGGACTAAATTAGACTCATTGCACGCATTGAAAAGCTAATGTAAAATATGTCTAGATTTTGGACTACTCGCACAAATGGAATTTAAGGTCGTGATTGATGATTCTTAGATTTTAGTCTTCTTGCGCAAAATGGAATTTTCTCTGACAGATGATTGGAGCTACACCAAGAAAATAACTGATAATTGTTGTTGTGCATTGGATTTGATGGGGCCTATGATTTGTTATGCGAATGATTGCTCGCACACCATATTTAATTGTGAATTAGGATTGATGGTTGTTGAAATCGATTATCATTGATGTTGTTATTCATTATGATGTTTTATTTTCCTAACACAACATTAAAAAGAAAAAAACAAATTACATATAATTACATATTGCACGTCTCTTATTGTCATAACGGAAAGGACGTTACAACAATTTAGACTAATACAAAACCATGAAAATCAACTATAACTAGAATAGATTATTCATACTGAACCAAATTAACATGACATAAATCCTAACTATAATGCATTTGGATGAAGTTGCAATGTCATTTGTGGATAGAAAGTGACAAACCAAACAAATGATATCTCAACCCTTAGTGCAGGTTGTAGATTCAACCCTCCCATCAATGACTTGAATAATACGACGTATTATTCAAGTCATTGATGGGAGGGTTGAATCTACAACCTGCACTAATGAAAATAAGGATTCAACCCTCCCATCAATGACTTGATTAATCCAAAATAATGAAAATAAGCCATAATAAGTATAGGTTATTCACATGAAATAAATAATTTGACATGATACGTGATTATGAGGCTACGTAGTAAAAATTACAGTTCATATTATTTGATACATAGGAAAAATACACTCTTAATCCCCATTGGAGGTTGCACATAGAAGTCTCGTGTAACTTGCAATAATAATTGCATTGCTGATTTCTTAATGTAACATAAGCCTAATCAATCATACACCTAAAAGGGCATGTGGCATTGGGGGGGTTTGTACACCCAAATTATCATCCCCTTGAAATTCGTTATAGATAAAATGGTTTACCTAGTAAGGTAGACAAAGAAGACATATATAATTTGCATAAAAGGTACAATGACATCTCTAAATTATTATTCAAAGGTTTGACGTACACCATGAATTATCTATCCATTGGTTGGGGATAAATAGTTTATATGTAAATTAAATTACCAAAATACATTTTAGATGTGAGAAGAAGGTTATTCACCATTTTTAAGTATATAGTAGATATTTTTATTAAAACAAAATTCAGCCCCTCGTGGTTTAAACTGAAATCGATTTTGCAGTATTCATATATTCGACCACATTAATTTATCCTATGTAAATTTCCGTTCCGCAAGCCCAACGGAAATGACAAAGGAATGTAGTGTAAGAAAACAAAGGCAAAATTTGGCACTCGGGTCTCGGTGATTACAAAGGACAAACATAAAAACACAATGCAGCGATAACTGCGGAGTCACAATACGTGAGAAGGATGTGGGGCCCAGTACTTTGGGTCTCGGCGGTTGGAGAGGTGTGACACAATAACGCAGCAATCATCCCCAAGTCGTGAGACGCGAGAAGGGTGTGGGGCCCAGAACTTCGTGTCTTGGCGATTGAAGCACCCATCACGAAGATGAAATGAAAAAAATACTCGCGAGTTGCAATATTGCGAAAAAGTCGTGAACTCAGCACTTAGAGGTTTCTAGTATCTGTGTGATGGAAAGTGAGGGACTCAATTGCTCAAGCCAGTAGCTGACCAAAAGAATAAAACCAGAAATGGAGTTTACAAACTCAATAACAAAATAATAACTGCAGAGCACTCCAAACACAGAATAACGGATTTGATTCAAAATGCTTTCAAGCTTCTTGTGTGTGCCTCAATTATGATTTCAACTATGGTATTTAAAACACTAACAAAACGCCCTTTCAATCTTCTAAAAGGTTTAATCAAGGCGGTGTTGGTGTCTGGTTGCCTTGAAAGGTTAAGGCGGCCACTGTTTAAGGTAATGTAAGACAAAATTGTAATCGGTGGTTAATCTTCGAGTCATGAAGGGTTAAAACAGCCATCGATTCATCGTTTATAGAGAGGCGGTGAAATGATTACTTTCTGGCATACTCCCTCTTAATCATTTCAAAGCAAAACAAATTAAAACATGTAAAACAAAATTGTTGTAAACAATGCATTACAGTTTGCAGACCCCAATATTTCTTTTATGAATTTTAAGCAGTTCATTTTCCAAAAGCTTCGTAAATATGTCTGCAAATTGTTCTTCAGACCTACAGAACTGAACAAAAATTTCATTTCCATTTAACAGCTCTCGAATGAAATGATACCTTGTCTCAATGTGCTTACTCTGTTTGTGAAAGACGTGATTCTTTGACAGTGCAATGGAAGATTTATTGTCACAGACAATTTGGGTTGCATCATTCTGGTCATGCAACAATTCATTCAAGACCCTTCTCATCCACACAGCTTGACATGCAGTTTTAGATGTTGCAACATATTTTGCCTTAGTAGAGGATAGAGTCACAATGGGTTGTTTCTTTGATGCCCATGCCACTGCTCTAGATCCAATACTGAACACATAACCAGATGTGCTCTTCCTATCATCAATGGAACCTTCAAAATCACTTTCAGTATATCTGATGTGTATTGGATACCAAAGTCAGTTGTTCCAGCAACATATCTTAGGATCCTCTTTCTTTCTTGCCAATGAGTACTCTTCGGAGTCTCCATGAATCTAGTAATCAAACTCACAGCAAACATAATGTCAGGTATGGTTGTCGTTAAGTACATAAGGCTTCCAACCAGCCTTTTATATAGAGTTGGATCAACATATGATCCCTCATCATACTTGCTAAGTTTAATATCAGTTGCCATTGGTGTTGCAACTGGCTTGCAATTCAACATTCTAAACCTTTTCAACACTTCATTTGCATTGTTAGCTGGACAAATGAAAATGACATCATCAGATTGATTCACTTAAATTCCAAGAAAATACTTCATCAATCTTAAATCAATCATCTCAAACTTTATTTTCATGGCATTTTTAAAACCATCTACAATTAGATCTCCAGTAAAAATCAGGTCATCAACATACAAACAAACAATCAAAATTTTACCTTCCTGGTTTACCTTTGTATACAGAGTTGATTCACTTGGACTTCTGTTGAATCCAACAATGATCAGGTATCCATCAATCCTGCTATATCAAACTCTGGATGCCCGCTTCAATCCATATAAATCCTTCCTTAACTTGTAAACTTTATCTATATTCTTATCAATCTCATAACCCAGAGGTTGTCTAACATAAACCTCTTCTTCCAAATATCCATTTAAGAATGCAAACTTAATGTCCATCTGATGCATGATCCATATATTCAAAGCTGCAATAGCTAAGACCATTCTCACAGTGTCAATTCTTGCTACAGGAGAAAATGTTTCATTGTAATCAATGTCGAGTTGTTGACTAAACCCCTCAGCTACAAGTCTTGCCTTGTACTTTTCAAATTCACAATCTACATTCAACTTAGTGTTGTAAACCCACTTAACACCAATACTATTCTTACCTTCGAGTAAATCTACAATATCCCAAGTGTTATTTCTTTCAATGGAATCAATCTCCTCATCCATTGCTTTTATTGAGACATCCTCTTTAGAGGCTTCATCAAAACTTACAAGATCACATGCCATTAATGCAAAATTTGAAATCTGATCTACTTCTTCATTCTGATCATATAATTCTCTTTAACTTATAGTCTTCTGTCCTTTAAATTTGTTTCTTAATGAAGCTAAAGTAGGATTTGATGCACAACTTACCTGTGAATCTGTTTGATGTCTACCATGTCTAGATGGCTCACCACGCTCATGAATTTTGGGCATTCCAAATTGAGATGGGTTGAAATCTGGTGCTTTCCTTGTTGGACTTCTTGTTGTAGGTGTATGTGCAAGATGAACCATCTGTCCATATCCTTCAGCGTGCTCAGCTCGATCATCATCTTCACAGGGTAACACAACTCCCTCTGAAATTGATTTGTGAATACTTCCATCCCATGCTTCATCTTCTTTAAATTGAACATCTCTTCTCATTACACATTTTTGGGTGATGGGATTGTAGAGTTTATATGCCATAGACTCTTCACTATATCCAACAAGGATACATCTCTCTCTTCTATCATCCAACTTCCTCCTCATTTTTGCAGGTACATGCGCAAATGAAACAAATCCAAAAATTCTGAAATGAGAAACATTGCAAGGCTTACCATCCTAGGCTCCTGAGGAACACAATCCCTCATGGTCTTGGTCGGACTTCTATTCAAGATAAAAATAGAGAAAATAACTGCATCTCCCGAATATTCATTTGAAAGATGCGTTTCTTTCAACATGCTTCGAGCCATGTCCATGATAATCCAATTCTTCCTTTCAGCCACTCCATTCTGCTATGGAGTATATCGAGAAGTAAACTTCCTTTTAATTCCATGAAGATCATAGAATTCAATGAATTCATTCAGTTTATATTCACCTCCTCTGTCAGACCTTAAGATTTTAATGGTTTGACCACTCACATTTTCAACCATAGACTTAAACCTCTTAAAAACATCAAAGGCCTCAGATTTTTGTTTCAACAAATACAACCAAGTCTTCCTATTGAAATCATCAATGAAAGTCATAAAATAAACACAGCCAGTTAAAGAAGGTGTTTGCATATAGGTCCACACAAATCCGTGTGAACAATTTCCAATGGAGCTTTTTCTCTATAGAAAACACCTTAAACAAATTTCTCTTTGTGATGGTTTCCAAGTATACAACCCTCACAAGAGCTTGCAGGATGTTGAATACAAGGTAACCCCTTACCATCTGTTTCTTATGTAATAGATCTAAGCCACCAAAATGTAAATGACCATATCTCAAATGCCATGACCAAGATTCATCTAGAATTCCAGCTTTATAAGCATTCAAAGAACCACTCAAATCATTTTTCATAACAAGTGGAAACATTCTATTCTTGGTCATCTCTACTCTTGCAATCAACTGTTTGCTGAAAAATTTATCATAGATTGTACATACCTTGTTCTTGAAGAACACTCTGTAATTTTTCTCCATCAGATGTCCAACACTAATAATATTGCATTTTAAACCAGGCACGAAATAAACATCATCAATATTTCTTCTCGGATTATCCTTAGTGTAAACCAAAACTACACCTTTACCATTAACTGTAACCTTACAATCATTTCCCAATTTTACTTTAGACTGAATACTATTATCAAAAAAAGGAAAATAAATCCTTATTACCAGTCATGTGGTTACTGCAACCACTATCCAAAAACCAAATATCACTAGCACTTTCCTGAGTGACATTACAGGTCAAAAACAAAGGATTTTGATGATCCTCAGACTCATTTGTGATATGTGCAGTCTGCCTTCCAACATCTACCTATTTCTTCCAACATTTGTTAGCAAAATGCGCAAACTTCTTACAATAATAACATTGTACTTTAGTTTTATCATACTTCTGATTTTCTTGTTGCTAGGGTTTGTTGTTGCTCCCTCTTAAATTAGGAGCATTTTTCTAGAACTTCTGCTCAGAGTCTAATTCAGTTATGTTGTCCCTTCAACTAGAAAATCGACCTCCTCTACCACGAGTATGAAACCCTCCTCTACCTCTGCCTCTGGTAACATGAAGTTGGGATTTGAAAGCATGCTCGAATTATCCTTCTTTATATCTGGATATTCTAGATTCATGAGCAACAAGAGAACCAATTAACTCATCAATTTGCATTTGACTTAAATCCTTAAATTCCTCTATGGGTACCACAATAGGTTCAAACTCCTTGGGCAAACTTCTCAGCACTTTCTCAATGACTCTCTTATTCTCCACATTATCTCCATACTTCCTAAGCTGGCTCACAACACTCATTACTTGAGTCATGAAAGTATCAACACTTTCATTATCCTTCATCTTTAGATTTTTGAAATCCCTTCTAAAGTTCTGCAATTGACTGTCTTCACCTTGGACACACCTTGGTAATAGGTTTCAAGAATGTCCCAAGCCATCTTCAAAGATGTAGCATTAACAATCTTCATAAAAATGGATTCATTTAATCCTTGTTGGATTCATCCAAGAAACTCATTATCCTTCTTCATGTTTTCCTTCAGCAAAACACGGTAAGAATTAGACAGATCCAATTTTGCTGCAGCATCAGCTGGCTTGGCATAACCATCAATAGCATAAGTCCACAAATCCTGAGAACGCAAAATCGTCCTCATCTGAATATACTAGGAATCATATGACTTCTTTCTCAGGACAGGAACCTGAATCTAAGAAGAACTGCTATCAGACGCAACCATTTATAAAAGTTTGAAAGAAATCAAATAAACCTTCATGCAGGAAAATAGGAAAGTGAAATTGGGCATCAATAGGAATTATTTGGGCTAAAATGAGCAACTGACAGAATGCACTGCAGGATAGACTGGTTGCTCTGATACCAAATGTAAGAAAACAAAGACACAATTCGGCACTCGGGTCTCGACGATTACAAAGGATAGACACAAAAACACAATTCAACGATAACTGTCGAGTCGCGATACGTGAGAAGGCCGTGGGGCCCAGTACTTCGGGTCTTGTGGGTTGCAGAGGTGAGACACAATAACACAATGATCATCCCCAAGTCGCGAGACGTGAGAAGGGTGTGGGGCCCAGAACTTCGGGTCTCGGCGATTGAAGCACCCAGCACGAAGATGAAATGAAACAAATACTCGCGAGTCACGATATTGCGAACAAGTCGTGAGCTCAACACTTGGAGGTTTCTGGTATCTGCGTGATGGAAAGTGAGGGACTCAATTGCACAAGCCGATAGTTGACAAGAAGAAGAAAACCAGATATGGAGTTTACAAACTCAATAACAAAATTATAAACGCAGAGCACTCCAAACACAGAATAACATATTTTATTCAAAATGCTTTCAAGCTTTTTGTCTCTGCCTCAATTACAATTTCAACTATGGTATTTAAAACACTAACAAAATGCCCCTTCGATCTTCTAAAAGGTTTAATCAAGGTGGTGTTGGTGTATGATTGTCTTGAAAGATTAAGGTGGCCATCGTTTAACGTAATGTAAGACAAAATTGTAATGAGTGGTTAATCTTCGAGTTTTCAAGGGTCAAGACAACCACCGATTCACCGTTTACATAGAGGCGGTGAAATGATTACTTTCTAACATGTAGCAAGGTAAATATAACAAGGTAAAGCACATAGGGTCTCTTGGCCCTTCTCAATACAAGGATTATACTTTTATGCCATTAAAATTTATGTCAAACCGACGGTTACATTTGGACATGGCGTGGCGTGCAATGGAGATCTTCGGTTTGGAAATTAAAGTCGGTTCGTCTCTTTAAGATTAACATAATTATTACCGATTACTATGTATGTTTCTAAGGAATCCATTGGTCGGTTACAATGGAGTTGTGAGTTTAAATGATAATTTACCATGTTCTATGAAAATAAGAAAATGATTAAAAATTGTAGGGTCAGGAAGGAAAAGATTTAAAGAAATTTATTCTTGTAATATAAGTTAATTTTTTGAGATACATAATAAAATTATGTTATATATATATAATAAGTTAATGATTAAATATGTGTCATTTCAATTTTTTTTTTATGTATTGACTATTATATTATTTACTATCAAATAAACATGATGTAAAAGACACATTGTCAATCATTGACCTATTATATGGTAGGTATAAATCATCCCAAAATATAACACATGAAGGTGGGCTATTTAGGTTGGCTCTAAATAGCACATCACTTTTGGAAGAGACAACAATCCGTTTTCCACATGATGCCATCCCATCAGGTTAAGGCATACGGTCACTCTGGAATTGAATGATTGGTCCACGAAGTAATTGTGATAATAACGTGAAGTTGGTCTGATCCTTTTTAATACGAGCGATATTTTTTTTAAAGAAATACAATGCAATTTGGCCGCTATGTTTCTTCTTGATATTTGTATGGCCGCCCACGGGAACTGAATTTATCCACTTATGATGGAGGATGAAGATCTAGCTAGCTGATGGGCCAATGGCTTCCGAATGAAATCACTAAGTGACAAGGTTGATAGTGCACAAAACACGTGGTTTCCCGGTCGTCAGGCTTTTACAGATTCTGATTGCTCTAATGGATTATAATAAACCATGAATCAGGGTAAGCCAGAATAATTCAAGCATATTGGAGGGAAAGAAATTTTGATGTTAGTGTAGGTATCGCTGTCTTATCGCCTTATAATAATTATGGACGTGAAAGGCGGGACCTTTCATTGGGAGTGACGAATACGTGCCAATGGTGACGACCAAAATGCCTAACACGCGATACAATCAATAGCGACCAATAGCGACCAGGTTTGACTACGGAAATAATAACCGGATAAACTTGAGCCTTATCAAGCCTCTCTTGGTTTTCGATTGCAATGGCAAAGTCGGTGTTATTATTATCTAGTTTAACCAGATGCACGGTGAACAAAACCTACCGAAAATCCCCGGGTTCAAAGAAAGATTCCACGGGTATCGAAATACATAAGTTAATCTAAAAGATCTAAATGGAGCCCTGTCAGGCTTGTCTTGGTTACATAAGTTTATCTACAAGAGCTAAAATTGAGCCCTATAAAGCTTGTCTTGGTTTTGGATTGCAACAGAAAATTTGGTATTAATATTAACTTGTTGCAACACAGATGCAGCGTGCACAGATGCAAGGTGCAACAGAACCTAACGAAAATCCTCGGGTTCATAGAACGGGTCCACAACTATCGAAATGCAAAGTATATCTAAAACGAATTGCATTGCTAGCAAGCAACGACGATGCTCTAAGTTTGACATACCCTTTTTTTCTGGTTATGTGGAATTCCAATAATGATAAATTGCGATCCAGTTCATTCTAGGTGCGCTCATATTCAATTAACTTAACCTGAACTAAAAGCCAGAGAAGCCAGAGCTTATTAGCTATACAAGATATGAATGGAGTTTAAATCTAGCTCTATTATAGTAAATAAAAATAAATATGCAGAATTTTCACTCCCACAACTATTTATTGACTTTGATTATTTAATCTCCGGTTTACTGCAGAAATTCCAATGTTAAACTCCGGTTGAAGTGAAGAATTCGTTTCCTAATCTTTTATTATGCTAATAGAAGCAAGGTGCTTTTTGTGGCAGACTTTTAACTGGCTGAACTATAATTCACTACTCATAGCCTAGTCTAACGGGCCAACGATTTAAACCTTTCAGGAAGCCCTTTTCTGGACATATTCCTGAAACTCCATTTTTCTCCACTAAAGTATAAATTTAGTATAAATTTGAGAGACCTACTTTAAATAATATGTATTATATGTGTTTTTTCAATTTTTTTCATCAAAACATTAAAAACACAGGTGGGAATGTATTTAAATGTGGATACTCCAAAACTAAATATAATGAGAGATTAAGTGTGTAAGAAGGTGTTTTCTAACTTCAGCCAAACTAAGACAATTTTCATCACTGCAATTTCAATTTAATATTAATGAGCCTTACCTCTTGATAGTTACATGTAGTTTTTGGGTAATGTTTTTGAAAGCTTGAACTTTTTTTCCCTCTTAATCTTCACTTTTCAACCTTGAGAATATGATACTCTCCAATTTCCAAAAATTCAATATTTGTAAGTTATGCAATTTTTTATCCATACTAGTTGCAACCTACATCTACTTTATAATCTGTAACATATACTATGCATGACTTTTACTATATAATTTATAACTTATATTACTTATACTTTACACAAAAGTCAACATTCAATAACTTATGCAATGTTTTATTCTTAACATATACTATGCATGGCCTTTTCTAATGTACCCCAAATTTCACTAAATAAAACAAAAATTTACTGGAGTCTATTGTTGTCCAAACTCGTTTATATATAAAGATATTTTCTTATAAATGTTATTCCACTTTGTGCACATATGTGTTTTTACTCTATTGAAAGTTTGAAGGAGATTTAAAACCCAACGTATATCGTTTTCTTATGGTCCGTTAAAACATTCTTATGGTCCGTTAAAACACATTGTTCTTATTAGATTAACTCATAACCTAATTTAACATGAACTATGTAGCCATACTAACTCATAACCTAATTTAACATGAACTATGCAACCATACTAATACATTAGAGTCATACATTTATATTTTTAGATTTGTAATTGTGATTGTCAACGTCCCTATCATAAATACTACGGTTACAACATACCCATGTTATCCACACTATATTAGTGTAATAGTTATATTATAACAAAACTTGTAAAAGATGTAACCCTAGAAACAAGGTTACACACTAGTGGACATAAAGTTAAACTAGGAGACATAATTAGCATTTATGCACTGGGTTATACATATGCATAATAATACCATGATACCATGGTGTAACTAATAATATTTTAAACAAGGTATACGATGCAAACATTTCCACTAAGTTATAACCCTAAAAAAGTGCTAACTATGTCCACCTCGATCGAGGGATTATACACATACAACACAACATTAAAGAGGTTTGAAACTCATATTGAGGTGGATGCCAAACCATAATAGATCCTAGGCCATTATAGCTTGTAGGAAATCAAGTCATGCCAGGTCCATTAATGATGATAGGACCTACCAGTACTATGTGCCCTGACACTATAGCAACCCACCCAATGTGGGATCTCCACTTGAGTTGAAATCACATGGCAGTAGTGTGGATAATGTACCAGTCTCTCTTTCCCATGAATCGGAGGCTCGAGGTGCCACTACGTCCCTCGTAGTCCGCCCTTTGGTCTCATTTTCATTTGCTCATTCACTGTGTTACTCATCACGACCTGCGATTCTGGTGCGGTTTAACTCTGGTGAGGTATGAAGGTAAAATAACGCGATGGAAGGGTTCTCCACCAACACAGGTAAGTAACTGCATACTCTGTAAAACTTTGTAAAGGATATTTTGTGCCATGCATTCTCTACATAATGTATTCTCTGATAATGCATTCTCTACATAATGTATTCTCTGATACAATACGTCCTCTAGTACAATTACATTCTCTTAGGGTTTGTGTCACACTCCTTGTGTTTTTTTTTGGTTTGAAGGTTGGACCCTAATATTAGATACACCTTTCTATACATCTCGTTGTGGGTTCCACTATGATAAAGGATTCACTTGTATGCTATGTTTAATCCTTTAAGTTTATCAGTCGAGTTTGATTCAAAAGATAGGGTTATTTTGCTTCTTTTATGTTGATAATAAGTCCTCAAGCCCATACGCTTTTGGTTTTCTCCCTAGTCATACTCGTGGTTGGAAATCACTGTAGAACGTTGCCATAAGTTAAATCCTTTGTGTCTTGTTTTAATCATTTGGTTTTTTATTTGAACGGAGGTCATTACACCTCATGGACACTTGTCTAGAAGTTCTGTATAACAATAATCATCAATATTGAGGCTAAGTAGGTGCAATTCGTTGATGAGAGTCATTGCTCAAAAGAATTATTGTGTTGTTCTTGCTAATCCAGGAGTTAGTCATAACTTGCGAAGTCTATTGTTCTTATTAAATTCGTTACAAACTTGACTATTTTAATCTTTGTATGGTTAAATTCTTACATCCAAACTTAGTTTGTTCGTAAAGGTAAGTTGAACCAAGTTTTTCCCTATTTAAAGCTTTCAAAGTTTTCGTGTAGGTACTCAATGAATATTTAACTCCTTAGATCAGAACTCATCTCAGAAAAATCATGCTATGTATGATAAGATTTAATCTATGCTAAAACATTACAGTCATCTCAACAACGACCTTCACTTGCTAGCTCATCTACTATAATGAGATCTTTGTCTACAGAATTTAGAAGTTACTTGCATTATTATATTTAACATACCAATTAGGTTCTTACAGTAATTGTATGTCCCCATATCACTTCCATGTGCCTCTGTAAACACTTTTGATTTCTTTATTGTGAACATTAGTCTTGTCGAAATTTGTATCTGTGATTTATTGGAAATAAAAGGTAGATCTTTTTTTATTGTTGACTTCATTAGAGTAAAATTACTCCGTTCTTCTTGGTCCTCTCTATAGAGTATTTTTGGTAATTACTTTAAAGTAATTCGCTTTGATGACTTGTTATGTAAAAAAAAAGACAATTTCAATGAACATATTGTATTGTTTTATCCTCTGTGGGAATAGAGCTCGATATCACTACCACTCGATTAGGTTATTTGTTAAAGGTTCCTTCACTTGATTACATCATGTACTTTATTTTGTGTCTATTCTCTGTATTTTACAATCTAAAGACATGTACCGGGATGAAGAAGAAACATAAATTGATTAAAATGTTTGTTTTCTTCCTTTTATTTCGCAAGTGAATAATTTTGCATGGATATAATTTGATGATGGGTCCCTTTTGTTTTGCGAGGGATCCCATCAAATGGTTATGCACCCACTCCTCCTCCTGGGTCATGGATCAAATACTTCACAAGGGAAAACAAAGATGATCTGATATTCATCGGGATCCAAGATAAGTTATGCCTTTGACTTATTTTAATTATCTCATTACTTAATGACTTGGACACTAGTAAAGATACTAAAGCCTTCACATTTCTCTCTTGCAGGTTGGAAATAACATTGTAGTCAATGGAAGAAGCGTCCTGCCATCAAAATGTATTCGAGTTCCATGTTTTTCCTTAACCGATCCATGCGTGCATTCACTTCAGTTACAAACAGTTTTATTTAGACTCTTTTAAAGCTCTGTTTAAACTAGTTATTGTTATCGGACTAATCGGTAGGTGCGGACACTAACAAATCTCCCTAGATCCACCTGGATCTAGAACAAAACAGGACACGACATGACTCTTTCCGTAAGTTGTAATCATTGAATCTGCTAATAGGGAGGAATAAGTGACATACCTTGATATCACTTCCTTAGGTCTCTGTTGCTCCCGCTTCRCTCCAGTGCTCTCATGAGGTCAAGTCCAAGACAACAATAACCAACCAAAGTGAAGATAGMAAAATGTATTCAACGTCAACTTATGCATATGATCAAGGAAATACACAATAAAGTAAGAGTGACTTTATGGGAAAGGGACATGTTGTTGTATCATATTAATTGAAAGTAGAAGATACAACCTGRTCGCCTTGATGTCGCAAGATTCCTTTCAGTGACCCTTGGTTCCAACACACACACTTGCTCTGTACTTGCATGAAGAAGATTCAATTCYTCTTGATAGACCAACTAGAGCCTGSAAGCCTCTRTCCAAGCAGGGTTCTTCATACAATTCTTTCACCAATTCTTCATTCAATCTTGCTTAACCTTTTCCATGAGAAACCTTTCAATATATAGGAGAAGGAGAGATGGTTACATGGATGAGGATGATCCCATCAAATCTCAGAATTCAGTAAAATGACAACCATACGAATGCCAACTCATTTTCTAGAATATTTCCTTCTAGAACCCTCGAGACCTCTTCTCTTTTCCAAGCTTAAAACCAGGTTCGCACCCTGTGTATGGAGCAAACTGCGAGAAGTTCACACCCTAAATGAAGGTGGCCTGCAAGAATGAGGGATTCTTGCACCCTAGGCCATAGGCAGCCTGCGAACTCACTTTGAAAATATGTTTCTAGAAGGAGACAAGATCCACTTTTCTCAGGCAAAAAGTCCTTGTTGGGAGCTTGAATACACCATTGTTAATACATCACCAAGATGACAAAAATCATGTGTAACAGAATTCCCACCAAAGTATGAGGCCGGAATCAGTAACAACCAAAATACTTTGTAAATTGCGTGTGTGTGTCGGAAACCAGGAGTGCACCTAATCAGAAACCTGCAAACAACCAAGCATCTGCAGAATATAATACCAGTTCTAAGGTAGGCATTCCCATACTCAGATCAGAAACGGATGTCATCATGAACGTGGGTCATGGCCACCAATCATACACAGTGGATCCATTCCATCGAATACACTGCATAGCCTCCAGGAATACACTATGGATCTATGCGAGAAGACTCAAATTAGGACGACATAGCCACGAGACATACAAAGTGGATCTATGTGTCGATGAAAATCATACATACTCCATTGCAGCCTAGATGAAAAAGATGAAACCTAGGGTCTTCAATCCCATCACCTGAAAGTACGAATCTAACCATGTGATTACAAGTGCCAAAGCCGAACATTGTAGAAACCACTTGATTATCAGTCGTTGATGAAACCGTTAACAAGTGCAAGGGAAATCACTATTAATGTCAATGACTCCCAAGGTACAGTAGTACAATCCAATGAATGTGAATAAATGAGCTGAGGTCGAACATTCAACGGAATCTCCCGATCAGGGGTCAATAATGAAAACCCACTGTCGAAAGCGAGAGAACCTGCCATTGAGGTATGCAAGTTCCAAGGTACAAAATAATTTCTAAGTCGACGGAACAAGACTCGTCACAGGAGGCCCTTGATGTATCCCCCATCAATGACACGAAATAAGTAACAGAGTTTGAAGGTGAAACAGAGTATGAATATAGGTTGAAACGGACATAGGGAAGGCTGACACGGTAAGAATGGACAACTGCAGATGGCCGACTCAATAAAGGTTTTAGATGAACTTCTCTTGAACATATGAATGACATGACCAGGGATTTGGCAGCACTAACTCAAAGATGACTTAGGATATGACCTTGTAGCATGTCGAATGAGAGACAAATGGATTTCCCAAACCGACTTCCAATAATGAATACAGGGTATCATGTTCAAAAGAGACACTTACTGCCAACAATATGAATATGAAAACACATCCCTTTCCCAAATTCCCCCCCACCATTTACGGTGAGTACCTCTTTATTTTTACGCAAGCTTGAGGAGGATAACATATGCTTGTTGATGTAAGCTCATCCTTCATATGAGTCCCTCGAAGTATGTTTAACGAACCCTATGAAGGAGTGGTTTGGTCCCATTATGGGTCTTTCAATGTTTATTTAACGAGTCCAAAGATAGAAAACTCGATGATTTTTCATGATTATAGAGTCTGGAAAAACACTCAAAAGAGAATTCTCTCAATTCCTGTTTCGTAAAGTAGTCTGATGAGACCGAAAAAGAGATAAATTATCACCCAATAGATGCTTTCTTCAAATACTTTAGCAAGCATGAAAATAGCAAGATCGCTCGGCAATCTTTTCATGTTTAGAGACTCTGAAAAGAGCTTAAAGAGGACTCCAGGGGGTTCCTTTTTCATATATCCTTTATGAGCCCGAAAAAGTGATAAAAGTATGCTCAATTATGTTCTCATGTATTTTCAAGCATGAGAATGAACAAAGACCAAGCTCGAGGTTTTGTCTAAAAACCATAAAAAACAATGAAGCATGCGATGAAAAAGAGAAAATATCCGTACTCCATCGTGCGAACTTCAAAGTCATTATAGCTACAAAAAGTCACACTCATAGGGCTATTAGGCATTAGGTTTGATGAATAAAACAATATAAAAATCAACAAAAATGGTAAAAAGTAAATATCAGTGGGTAAAAGGGCTTTTACCATAGTCATTGTGATTTTGCCAAGAATTTTGCCCAAAACCCCTCTTTTGCCCTTGAATTTCAGTGCTCGATTACGGAAGGTACAAGCAACAATTTGGCGAACTATCTCCGTCAGCGAGGTAATCTCCCTGTCTTCTACCTTTCCATGGTTCAATTTTTTGTTTTCATTGGCAAATTTCAAGGTTTTGAGTTTTTTTTAGGGCCAAAACTTGCACTCAGGCGTTCTCGCAGGCTAGCCATATGGGACTTGCGAGAATGGATGATTCTCGCAGGTGGCCCCAAAGGCACCTGCGAGAACCTCGCACTGTGCTAAAGGGGCACCTGCGAGGGCCGCAAAATGAAAAATCACTTTGATTTTTGCTCAATGAAAAATATGCCAAGGCTTGAAATGAGTTGTTGACTCTCTTCTTATGGTTCTTGTGCAGGCATTTGACCATCACGATGTTGGAGTGGCGCGAAAGAGAGCATGAAGAGGATGATGCTATTGCCGAGAATGACCCGAGAACCATTGCTTCTCTCTGAGACTGTGGTCTCTTGAAATTCTTTCGGATCCCGGGCATGAGAGCCCAAGTCAGGTTGTTGGAGTACCTCGTTAATATGTGGGACGTGGACCAACAAGTATTCCATGTGGGGGTCCACACATTGTCCTTGGATATCGAGGACGTTTACTTCCTAACAGGACTATCACGGCGTGGGTACCATGCTATCTTGACCAGTAGCTGAGGTGGTGGGTTTCCTATGAGTGAGAATTACCATCGGTACTGTGTTCCAGAGGTGAAAAGAAGCAAAGGAAAGGTGGCCATTTGGGGGGTCCAGGATTTGACCCTTCGCACCATCTTGTTCACCATTGCTCATATGGATGGGAGTGTTTCTCCACACATGGCTCTCCAGAGCTATTTTCAGTATGCCATGGAGCGTACTGAGCCTCGGGTCTTTAACTGGTCAGACGCAGTCCTTCGTAGAATAAAGAGGCAGTTGACAAAATGCAGGAAAGGCGACCTGAAGCAATTCAGGTATGGATCACTTTTGGTGTCCTTCTTTCTTGAGAGGGTTCCCTTACTGAGATTACAAGTTGAGTGGGGTTTGTCAGCCCCACAGGATCCGAGGATGTTGAGATGGTGTAACCTCATGGCCTGACACGTAGCTGGGCCTACCATCAAATATAATGATTCATTATTTGACTGGTTGTGGCCACAGATGTTGATGTATGACGATTATTCCTATGTCGGGTTGGATTTTCGAGGAGATCCATATTTGGCCCTACCTGAGGACGCTCAATGGGGAGATCTAGGTAAGAAGTACACATTTTGTTTTTTTAAATGTTTTTGTAATTTTTATCATATGAAAATGTTTTTATGTTTGCCCAAGAACTAATTAAAAATATCCTTTGAATGACATAGTTGTGGGGCCATACTGACCTCTAGGTACGTCTCCTATTCAGTGACGAGGAGAGGTGGATCCAGTGCCGCGATGGGATACTGAAGACTATGAGGCAGTGGAGCAAAACTTGGAGGGGTTGACTGCTGACATTCCGGACATGACTATCAGAGAAGTCCCTCGGTGTTATCAGCGCCATACTGTGGGTGTGTCAGAGTCTATTAGCTGACTGCCTCGTAGAGTTTCCCAGGCAGTCATGTGTTATCACGAGCATCATCCATGACATTACTTTGTAGAAGCTACGAGCTTCAGATATTGAAATTTTGGTCCTTGGATAGAACCTTTTTGTAAAAAACTTTTGATCGTTATATACATATATACGACTTCTACCAGTTATTCTTGTGTTGTGTGATACATGTGATGTGATTGGTTTATAAATGGCCCAAATGTCTGTCTAATACATAGTTATCCAATGCATCAGTTAATGTATTTAGACATCTAGGAATATGCTGATACTTAATATAATCAAAATAATGTTCCAAGAGGCGAATTTGTAAATATACCCGTAATAAAGTAGGACTTCGAATAGCATAGACATTACTTAACTGTATTACTACTAGCTGTGAATCGAGTCATACAACCAAGTGACAAATACCGAGTGAGATAACATCAATCAACAATTCGATAGCGACGCTATACTCTACAATATTGTTGGTCACACGGTCGAGACACACACCTCATAGAGTGATAAGTTCATTTGAAGGGGCATAAATTGCTCAAGCAGCAGAAGCAAGGTTCTGAGTACTATGGCTAGTGCCATCAGCGAAGCCAACCTGGGGTAGTGAAGACTCTGAAATATGGAAACCAAACACAATGTAACATAAGGATAGAGACCAAATAACGAAAAAAACATACTATAGTAACACACAAGAAGTATGATACAATAAAATATAAGTACTCATGCACAGGTGATCTTAGGCATAGTACTTCTTTAATTACAACCCATTTCTGGGTTCCCTCAAAGGGATACCATCAAAATCTACTAACTCGTAAGCTCCTTTCTCCATCACTTGTTTAACGATGTAAGGACCTTGCCACATGGCTTTGAATTTTCCATCTCCTAGCATATCTCGTTCTTGTTTGTAAAGGAGAACCAGATATCCTTTGAAGAAAACGCGAGGCTTGACATGTTTGTCGTATTGGGCCTTAACACGTTTATTCTGGGCTTCTATGACTAGGGTAGCGTCGCGTCGAGTTTTCTCTAATTGCATGAGATACAACATACGTTCTTCTTCAGCAGAAGTGTTTGGTAGGAGTTTGACGACTATTTTTAGGGAGGGTATCTCACATTCAATCGAAAGGATGGCTTCTAGACCATAGACTAACCAGAATGGTGTAAAACCGGTAGTAGATTTAACGGACGTCCGGCAAGCCCACAATGCTAAAAAAAACATTGTGTGCCAACTCGTTTTGTGAATCCCTATCATTCGTCGAAGAATGGTTATGAGAAATTTTTTAATTGTTTCGACTTGGCCATTGGCTTGTGGGTAATAGGGTGTTGAGTTTTCATGGCGAGGACCTAACTTTTCTATGAGTTCAGACATCATGAAGTTTCTAAAGTGGCTATTGTGATTGGTGATGATAGCCCGAGGAACACCAAAATGAGCTATGATGTGATTGAATATGAATAATGTTGCGGTCTTTTCAGTGTTGTCAAATGTTGGCATCGCCTCGTCCCATTTCATAAAATAGTCTATGGCTACAATAATGTATCCATGCCCCCCGACCGAGTGAGGGTGACATGTCATGAAATCGATACCCCATTTCGCAAAAGGACTGACGGAGACCATAGGGTGAAGAGGAGCAGGATGTGATCGTATTTTATGGTTGTAGGTCTGGCAAGCGTGACACTTTTGGACAACAATTATATAATCATTAAATAAAGAGGGCCAAAAATACCCAGCCCGTAATATTTTCTGGGCAGTGGCATACCCGGACATGTGACCACCACAGGCTCCAGAATGGTAGTCATTTAGGGATTTCTCGGCCTCGTCAAACATGAAGCAGCATTGAAAAACTAAGTCAATCCCACGACGATAAAGAGTATCACCAAGGACAATATATTGACAGGCTTGGTAGCATATTCGATAGTGGTTAGTACTAGACAAATTGGGCTGGAAAGTCTGGGTTTGGATATATATTATGATATCTCCATACCAAAGATCATCGGAACTAATCAAGAAAAGAGATTCATTAGGTAATGAATCGACTGCTATCTTTTTCGTCTTAGAGTAGGGAAAGTCTCATATCAACTCGACAAACACTAACGATTTCTTGGACTTAGTGCGTTCAAATTCCAAGTCAAACTCCTGGAGTATCATGATCCAATTGGAGTATTTTCCCCCTAGCAGTTGACATGTGAGAACGTGTTGCATAGGGTTGCAGTTAGAAATTATAGTAGTCTTGCGAGAGAGGATATAGTGCTGGAAATATTGAACTGCTTGGATGGCTGCCAAGGCCAGTATTTCGACATGTAAATACTTTGTTTTGGTATGCATTAGGCTTCGACTCAAGTAATAGATAACATGTTCGTCATGAGAATCATCCTCTTGGACGAGAACCATAGCAATGGAGTAATACGAGGCTGCGAGGTCAAGGAAGTAATCACGATTGTAATCAAGGGGGAAGAGAAGCGAAGCACATGTCAGGGACAGTTTCAAAACTTCAAAAGATTTGTTTGCGATGGTATCCCATACGAACTTGGACCCATTTTTTAGTAGTCGCGTCAATCCAAGAGTTATCTTGGCATAGTTCAGGATGAAACGACGAAGAAAATTTTCTTTCCCTTGCAAACTTTGTAATTGGAGAAGTGTAGAAGGAGGAGGGAGATTAAGGATTTCCTTGACCTTCAAAGGATCTACCCTGATCCCTTGACGTGAAATGATAAAGCCTAGAAGTCGATAGGATTCTATGCAGAAAACGCATTTGTGAGGATTCAAGCGTATATGGTAAAACTGACATCGGAGGAAAATGGCTCGGAGGTGTATTGGATGGTAGACACGGTGCATGGAATGAGCGGATAGGTCATCGAGATATGGCTGCACGATGTGCTTGATATCATGGAAGGAATAAGACATAGCACGCTAGAAAGTTGTGCTAGCATTTTTGAGACCGAAAGGAAGTTTTCGATAAGCAAAAGTGCCCAAAGGACAAATAAAAATGGTTTTATGTTGGTCCTCAAGAACAATATTGATTTGATTATATCCAGAGAAACCATCCATTAGAGAGAAGATTTCACTTCTGACGCAATCGTCAACAATCTGGTCAACGAAGGGGGTAGGAAAGTTGTCTTTAGGACATGCTTTGTTAATATCCCTATAATCAACGCACACATGAATTGTGCCTTGTTTCTTGTCGATCGGGACAAGATTGGAAACCCAATCAGTGAGAGCCGCCGAGTAAATAAAGTCAGCTTTGAGAAGTTTCTCAACTTCAAGCTTGATAGCGACCACTTTACGTGGATGGACCAGACAAAGGCATTGTCGGATAGGTTTAGTGTCTGGGTATGTCTTGATCTCATGTATCACAATGTCGGGGTCAATACCCAGCATTTCTTCATATCTCCAAGTGAAGACGTCACAAAATTCTTTGAAAAGTGACTTGTAGGTGACGATCTCGTCGGGGGAACATGAAGCTCCGATATGTACATTTTCGACAATCCTAGGTTTTATGGATATGTCGAGGGGAATGGTGGGTGAGATATTGCTTAAGTTCCTTTTGGAAAACACATCGTTTGTGGACTCGGGAATGGTGGAAATGACGACAACAGTCGATGGGGTCAAGATCCATTGGTAACTCTCGATGGTGTGTTGTTCCAGGAAGAGGATGGAACGATGATGTCCATCATCCCAGGGGGTGTCTTCCATAACAGACATAATCATTTCGTCTGTGGGAAAAATGACGTGGAACGGATCTGGAGTTAGGTCATCAAGAGAGGGGGTAGAAGGAGTTGTCGATTGAATGGCTTGATAGGTGGATTCAACTGGGCTCAATGACATTTCGATCTCGTAACGAAGATGATCGCTTGGGTTGGGTACCATCCATGGGTCGTGAGACGCAGGGGTTCCATGAATAGAGGTGAATATCATGTTAATTGAAGCGACAGATGGATGTGGAACATCGAGTGGGGGGATGGGGAAGGTACCCATTAACGAGGAGTCTTTAAGAAGACCCACACCGACATTCTCGTATCCGGGGGGGTTGGAAATAAACAATATGTTCCCCGTACGCGCATCCGATTTAAAGAAGGCCAATTGGTCGACGGTAATTACCTTTCCTTGATGTGGGAAACATACAACACAAAAAAGAGTCAACACAACTGCATGCATGGAATCAATCCAGCTACGACCAAGTAGAATGTTGTAATCAAGAGGAGTGTCAAAGACTTCTACTTCAACTTGGACCGTCTTGCCTTCTAACGTAATTGGAAGCGAAGGGAGGACACTGTAAGGCTTAAAACCAGAGCCATTAAAGGCTTTGAGTGTGTTATGGGATTCAGTCAAAGAGGGAGAGCTGATGGCTTTCTAGCAGGTAATAGACATGACACACGTCGAGGCACCCTCATCGATAACAATTCTACAAATATTTTTGTCGTAGACAATAACTTGTATTTGGAACGCGAGTTGAGAGGCTAATCTTGGAATGTGATCTTCCAAGTAAAAAATTATTAAATTTGTATCCATAGGGTCAATTCCACCGATAGCTTTCAACAGTGCCTTTCGTTGTATAGGACAACTTTGAAGGACTTCGACGGCTGACATCGTGGATGGTGTTTGGGCCAAATCTTGAACAATACTATAGTTTTGGGAAGCACGGGCATGAGGATTGAAAGATGATTTTCGAACGACGCCCTTTGGAGGAGAGAGAAGGTATGTGTCGAGGCTCGGTCATTCGAGATGAAGAATACCGTTGGTAGGTGGAGTCATGGGAGATGGTTGGACCAATGAAGGACGTATAGCATCAACCTTCTCTTTAGAGGAGGAATAATCTTTGGCTCGAGTTGTAAGTGCAATGTCGTTTTGCTTTGAATCTCCTGTACACATTAAGACATAGGATGCATTGGAGGGGGAGGGTTGGTCGTGAATGACCAATTGGGCCTATTGTTGAGAAGGGAAGGGTTGTGACAATATGGTTGGTGTGGGTTGTTTCGTGGTCCCTTGAAGGAACTTAGTAACCTCAGCTCATCGTGGACAATCCTTACTGTTGTGGTCATCATCGCAGATAAGACAAGTGTATCGGGGTTTTCACTTATCCCTATCATCAACATGTGGTGTTTTGTTTCTCTCTGCCTGCGAATTATTTTTGTCCTCCTTATTCTTACCCTTTCCCTTTCTGGATTTGTTTTTACTGGCGGGGGTAGATTGAACAACATTTACCTCAGAAGTCTTGCCGGTGGGGGGGGTAGGAGATGGAGCATTTTGAACATTAGAAGAAATGGGTTTGGGGTTGTTTCTAGAGGTTTGGGCGGGATGTGGTTGGGCATGGAAAGTGCCAATCACACCGTCAGCTGCATGAGAAGAAGCAAGAGTAGTTGAAGTGGCAAAAGTAGAAGGACGAGGTGCATCGGGGAGTAAGTCGTAAAGAGTACCCGTTTGTGAGTAAGCGAGGTCAAGGTATTGAGCACAACTAATGGCTTGTTCTTCTGTGACAACTCCTCCCATGGTGATTTCACGACTGATGTCATTCACAAATGATTTCATGAACCACTCTGCCAACAACTGATCGAGAAGTTCGAGTTTGATGAGACATCATCTTCGTCGCCACTAATGAATGTGATCAGAGATATGAGTGGCTTTGGTTTTTTTAAAAGAGCTCAAAATCTCGGTCCCTGTTTCATAGCAGATCAGTAACTGGTAGTGGGTGAGGAAGGCCATAGTGAGGGTTTTGAAGTCGGCGAAGAAACCTCGTGGTAATTCTATATACCACTTCGCGGTAGAACCCGTGAGTTCGTTGAAAAAGGCTTAAATGAATAGAATCATGCATCAAGGAGTTGGATGAGCACCAAAGGTGAAAAGTCATTACATGATTGTTCAGGTCCTCTCCCACTTTGCCATCGAATTTGGGGATGTCAGATGGTAGTTTGGTCGGTATGGCAGGTCATTGGGGAGAGTGACAGATCAAATCATTTAAAATCCTCGACAGATCCGAGAGGTCCAAAGTGGCTAAAAAAGGTAACTTTCTGTTCACATGCAAGTATTGGTGGCCTTGGGGAGGGAGTCCCATCGGCAAACCAGTGGGACCTTAAGCAGTCTGCATATAATGCGAAGACCCAGGCATATTCGGTGGTTGTTGTGGAGGAAAGTAACTCATGGGATTGTATCCTTGAATAGGGGTGCGGGGTTGAGCATTCGAGCCCCAAATATGATTGGACGTACCTAGATATGGTTGGCCCATACTAGGGGGTATAACGGATGTAGCCTGAGGCGATTGCCCCCCAGTCAATTGAGGATTATGTTGTATCAAATGGTTCCAATACTAGGCCAAGGATGGACGTATGTTTTGTCCATAGGGTGGGTTCAGTGGGGGTGGTCCTCCAATCGGGGGTTGTGTTCCAATTGGGATTTTCCCTACAAGAGGGGGTTGAGTTGGGCCTCCTTGGTGAAATTGTCCACCAATAGGAATTTGGTAATTTGGTGTGAATGAAGGAATGGTGCCACTAGGATCAGTGCCTCCGATAAAGGATGGAAAAGGTCCTCTGAATGGGGGCAGAGGAAGTGTCGAAATGAAATCAGGAGGAGAGTGCCCAGAAGAAGTGGGATCACCAGGGGTTCCGGATGTGATTCGCATAAGAACGGGAATAGAGGCATTCAATGCACGGTATCCAGGTGGAAGAGTTGGGGTGACTCTGGGAAAAATCGATGTGCCAATAGAGTCTTGGCTAGCCACGGTAATCCCGGTGCGAGGACTCGTAATATCTATGTAATGGACCATTTGTAAAGGGAGAGTCAAGATGTGGTCAACTCGCGGAGCTTCTGTACCAGGAAAATAATAAGTAGTAGTAAAAGGTATTGTGTCTGGGTTAGAGGTTTCAGGGAATGCAAGTGAGATGGTGATATCCACGCCTGCTCCTGAGCCAAAGAGATCCCATCTAAAAACACCAGTAGTCCAAAAAGGATCTTGACCCTCAGGTCCTAGAAAAGGTTCAATCGGTGATCTAGAAGACAAGACAACCATGTCTCCAAAAGAATCTACTCGCATAATACGTCTCTCGGAGTCGGGATGAAGTCAAAAGTCCTCTCAAGAATTGGTAATTCAGAACTGTTCTAGAGAGTCAGTTCTTTCCACTTGTGGAGTGGTGACATCTTGGACTTCACTCTGTTGAGGAGAGCCCTCTAGTGAGTTTCTAGGCAAGGGTTGAGAACCTTCCATATTTTATGGGGGTAAGCCCTGCATTCTACGTGAATGACATGGAGGGTCAATTGTGAATGAGTTAAAAACTTATGAACAAAATTCTATGGTCAACTTGGGTAAACAAACAGCATGCGCTAGTAAAAAATCTAGGAAACAACACCAAGCAAACAAAACCTTCTAATTAGGAAGTCACTAGTTGGTGATGAAATCCAACATCGCAACAATGAGACGAGAAGGGGCTAGGCTAGGGTGGAAAATTTACGTTGACGACCTGTTTAATGAACTTACGCCCTGGTGCAAGCTCCCACACATAATCGTGGGTATACCCTCCAAGGAGCCCGAGTGAGTTTGTCCAACGTCGATTCCAAGTACTGTGAAGACTTTCCCCTTTACAGTCACCTTGTGTAAGACCCTAAGAAGATAGGCTACTAAGGTTACCACCAACAACAATAAATCCTGGGGGGACAGTTTACTGTCCGATCCACACGCAAGGGCAGGGTATCTAGCCCAAAATCAACTTGAGAGGCTTCCACTCACCACTGTGGGTATACCTTCAAGTGACCCCCGTAATACGTGCAATCTCTACACTGATATCAACAAAGTAGGGTGAGTAACTCTGTCAATATCAATGCAACCTTGGGTTTTACCCTTGTGTGAGAAGGGCTTCCCAGGACAAATTGTTGCAAATGGAACGTGACACTCCTTATCACAAGATTTTATTGTGTGTTTTGTTCTTTGGAGAGTGTATCTCTCTGCCTTATTCCAAAGCTCTAGCCTAGCTAATGTTGGTGTAATAGAGTCCTAGAAAAGAGTTGCTAGTTAAATTTTAAAATGTGTGATATTATTAAAGGTTGTTGTTACTCAAAGGAGACGGAAATGAAACTGATGTTGCATGAGACTCTGACCCAATAATGCATAGATAGGAATGAAAAATATCAATTCCTATTCGATGAATCCTATTTACAGGAGGGAAAGAGGGGTTTTCTGAAACAATCCTAAACTACAATATATAATCTTCTTTGAAAATGCAATATCAACAAATCACGACCAATGCCAATTCTCTATTCATTCTATTTAAACAATTGAATGCCAATATTTTCAAAATAAAAAATTTCTTTTAAAAAGAAAAATGTTTTTTAATTTTCAATAGGAACCACACAACAGTGGTGAAACTAAGAAAAGCCAACAACTCATGAAAAACAATATACAACAAGATCCAAACCAATCTTTCAATGAAGACAAACATAACAAGTAGACAAGACTAGTCTTTTCAAATGCATGAGGGCAACAATTTTCCAAGTAATGAGCAATTGAGAAAGACAATTAATCCCAACTTTTAAATTGATCACCAGCTCCCAACCAAACAAACACTCGGATTTCAAGACCAGAGATTATATCCTTGTCAAGAAAAGGTCAAGAGATAATAGTTGAGAAAAAATGAACAAAAAGAGCTTTCAATTTCCGAAGACTAATCATTGACAAAATCTGAAGTCAGGAAACAATCAATCAGTGGCCTAAGAAGTTCTCTTCAGACACACATACAAATCTGGGTATCTGGGCATTAAAAAGACCTGAATCTCAAAATTTTGCAAAATGGGTTCATAGGCAAGCAGTAGTGTACAGTGTGAGAATGGATCATTCTCATAGGCTGGTCACAAGAAGAGTGCAAGATGTTCACACTGGACTGCACAGTAGGGTGCGAACTCCAGTAGTTCTCATAGGCAACATAAGGATTCAGTGCGAGAATGACTAAAACTAGGCAAAATTTGGAAAAAGGAGAAAATTTTTGAAGGAACCTCTGGACCCAGAGAGTCTCTCAGGGTCTCCCAAAGACTCATAGATTGATAGAAATGAAAAATGGTAAGGTAAGAACAAATGGCCAAGGAAAAACACCAAAAATCACCAAAAAATGGGTTGCATCCCCAGTGGAGTCACCAATTTTTTTATCGAACTAATCGATAGGTGCAGACACTAATAGATCTCCCTAGATCCACTTGGATCTAGAACAAAATAGGATAGGACATGACTCTTTCACTAAGTTGTAATTATTGAATCTGCTAATAGGGAGGAATAAGTGACATACCTTGATATCGTTTCCTTAGGTCTTTGTTGCTCCTGCTTCGCTCCGGTGCTCTCGTGAGGTCAAGTCCAAGAAAACACAAACCAACCAAAGTGAAGATAGCAAAATGTATTCAACGTCAAATTATGCATATGATTAAGGAATTACACAATAAAGTAAGTGTGACTTTATGGGAAAGGGACATGTCGTTGTATCATATTAATTGAAAGTAGAAGATACAACCTAATCGCCTTGATGTCGCAAGGTTCCTTTCAGTGACCCTTGGTTCCAACACACACACTTTCTCTGTACTTGCATGAAGAAGATCCAATTCCTCTTGATAGACCAACTAGAGCCTTCAAGCCTCTGTCCAAACAGGGTTCTTCACACAATTTTTTCACCAATTCTTCTTTCAACCTTGCTTAACCTTTTCCATGAGAAACCTTTCAATATATAGGAGAAAGATAGATGGTTACATGGATGAGGATGATCCCATCAAATCTGAGAAGTCAGTAAAATGAAAACCATACGAATGCCAACTCATTTTCTAGAAGATTCCCTTCTAGAACCCTCGAGACCTTTTCTCTTTTCCAAGTTTAAAAACAGGTTCGCACCTTGTGTATGGAGCAAACTGCGAGAAGTTCGCACCCTAAATGAAGGTGGCCTGTGAGAATGAGGGATTCTCGCACCCTAGGCCATAGGCAGCCTGCGAACTCACTTTGAAAATATGTTTATGGAAGGAGACAAGATCCAATTTTCTCAGGCAGAAAGTCCTTGTTGCGAGCCTGAATACACCATTGTTAATACATCACCAAGATGACCAAAATCATCTGTAACAGTTATGGAGTTCTTGGGTCTACAGAAATCGCATATGTACTATTTGGTCAGCAATCTATTGACAGTTATAAATGTATTTTATCAAACATTCTGATATCTACTGTATCAAATATCTTTCTGTGTTAATTAATAAATATAATGAATTTGGGGCTTTTATTCTTTCCAACTATACACAACATAATAGTATAAATTTCAATACAACCTATTTATACTTGTTTCATTATGAAGTATGTTGATTTCGTAGAGTAATGAACAACCATCAAAGAAATAATTCTATCATGGTCAATAGGCACATATTCACAATCTTATATTTATATATTTACATATATATACTAAACTATAAGACTTCATAAAATGCCACTACATATACTCTTACACAATGGAAAGCCATGAATCCAACATGGCTACACAGTCCACTTAAATAGATTTTGATTTATATATATGGAATATAAAACAAAAAATTCACCATGTAACATCAACAATATAACATTAACCATAAAAGTACATAGTTGAGATACATATCTGAACACGGATGCTGGAAAATAAACGAAACAACCACGTTCCACCCAACCATGCAAATAAAACAACCACGATCACTTGTCTTGATCACCCCTGGCCTGACCATGACTCCATAAGGGAAAACTAAGTCACACTCCTTAGTCATTGTCACCTTCAACAGTTCAAAAAACTGTTTTTTCTCACATGAGATGTGTTCATAACAACAAGATAGTTCTACTTTCCCAACATACTAAGCAACGTCTTGCCTCCCACATAAATTGTATTTATCTTGTACCTAGGACTTTTCATTCCTTTACCTCCTTGGGAAAATTTGAAGCTTTAAAAATCCCTGATTTTCAGCGGCTTCCGGTGATAAAATTAAACTTCTGACACTTGTAAAAATCATCTCTGAGTTAACTCAAACTTGTTCCCCACTCATGGAGTCAAAGTCAACTATTTTTTACCTCGTTGTTCCATTTGTCTTGCAACATTTAATTTATTAAAAATTTTGTCTCATACATTTGTTCATCAAAAGAGGAAAGTTGGGAAAGTCAAGCATTTTCCCAACAGTCATAAAAATAATAATTACATATTCCAAAATTCAAAATTTGGATTTTCCATAAATGGAAATTTATTTCTATACTTAAATTTCCTTAAATGGAAATTTATTTCTAAATTCAACTTGGAATTTATTTTCTAATAATTTGAGGATATCCCATCCTCTCCCCCTTAAGTACAACATTTTCCTGAGTGTTCAATCTTCTCTCAGAACATAATTGGATAAGATTTAAACATGTTTTCTTCCAATTCCCAAGTGGCCTCCTTAGGACTAAAGTGCTTCCATTGCACGTTTTCCTGGGCGATGGCTCTGTTTCGAAGTATTTTTTATTTCATGTCCAGAATGAATATAGGTTCTGCTTGAAACTCTCCTTATGGTTCCACCTACACCATGTTCCAATCAATGATGTGAGTAGGATCATGAATACATATTTTCAATAATGAAACATGAAAAACATTATGAACTTTTAAATTTGCAGGAAGTGTCAGTTGATATGCCACTGGTCTGATTCGAGTTAATATCTCAAAAGCACCACAGAACCTTGGCTCCAACTTGGAACAATTTCCTAGCATTAGGGAGCTTCTTCTTTCTTTGACTTTTAGATATACATGTTTGCCAATTTTGAATTCTTGATGTCTCCTTTTTAGGTCTGCATATCTTTTTTGTCGATCTTGTGCATCCTTCAAGTTCTATTGTACCCTTTTTACCATTTTCTCCATTTCTGGGAACATTTGTTGTCCAACCATAATCCTATCAACTGAATTATCCCAATTGATCAGGGTTGTGCATTTCCTTCCGTATAACAGTTCGAAGGAACTTATCTTAGTCGATGTCTCCTACCCATTATTGTATGTGAACTCAACTAAGTGCATATATTCTTCCCACATAGTTGGTTTTGTTCTTACATACATTTGTAACATGTCTTCGATAATTTTGTTCATTCGTTCTGTTTTCCCACCCGTTTTTGGATGGTCACTTGTGATGAAATTCAAATTAGTACCCAAACCTACAAACAATTATTTCCAAAAATTAGATGTAAATTTGACATCTCTATCTGAAATCACCATCTTAGGAATTCCATGCAATCTAAAAATTTCTTTCATAAAAATTGCAACGATGTTAATCGTTTTGTGAGTAGATTTCACAGGTATAAGTAGATGTCCATACTTATTTAGATTATCAATTACTACCATAATCGAGTCATTTTGTCTTTGAGTCTTAGGAAAACTTTTGATGAAGTCCTTCGAAATAATTTCTCATTTCCATTCGGGTATAGGCATAGGTTGTAACATACCTATTGGATGTTGATGTTCAGCCTTTACCTATTGACAATATAAACATTTAGAAAAGTATTCACCTATTTCATTTTTCATGTTAGACTAATAACATTGTTTCCTTAAGGGTGTTAACATTTTTTGGTATCCTAGATGACCAAAATATGGATTTTTGTCCAATTCGTCGAGAATTATCATCTTTAATTCAGTATATTTAGGTACATATAACCTGTCTTTGATCCTTAGCAGTCCATTTTTATCTATATTGAGATCTATTTTGTGTAGATTTTCTGCATTTCCTTGCAATTGTTTTGTTATTTTGATGCAATTTTCATCATTTTTTCTTGCCTATTTTATCCTATCCTTAATATCATTTTATAACTTGTTTATAATTACTTCATAAATCCCATCAGTCCTTCAATATAGTGCATCTACGACTTTATTTTCTTTACCCTTGATGTGTCGTACTTCAAAATCGAACTCACTTAAAAAGGCCAACCATCTTTGTTAGGGTCCTAAAGGATCTTCTTCTAGATGCTTTTTTTTAGTATAAATAGGAGTCGAGGGTATGAGAACCCTAACTTGGATATTATTGTAATAGAGCTCTGCTCAACTAGAAGTTTCCCCCTCGAAGAGGCCCATGAACATTGCTTTCAGATTCAAAGTGCTATTTCTGTTATTATTCTCATATCATTTTAGTGCTATTGTGGTGAATGTTCTGGTTATATTGTTGTTATT
>ML780981.1:284600-295328 GCA_009831015.1 Picea engelmannii | reverse complement strand
TTAAATCCATGGTACTTTATGAGCTTCATGCTACACCCACAGCAGGGCACTCTCAGTTCACCAAAACCTATGACAGGGTCAAACGTTCCTTTTTCTAGGATGGTATGAAATAGGACATTCATAATTTTGTCATTGAATGTGATGTGTGTCAGTGCAACAAGGGAGAAACAGTCAAATCTCTGGGCACACTACAATCTCTCCCAATTCCACCTATTATTTGGAAGGATATCTCTATGGATTTTATTACTGGCTTACCCAAATTGGGAAATAAATCAATCATGATGGTGGTTGTTGATCACCTTTCCAAGTATGCTTATTTCTGTGCCATTCAACACCTGTTTACAACATCCACGCTGGCTCAAATTTTCATGGATCAGGTCTTCAAGCTTCATGGCATGCCACACTCTATTGTTTCTGATCGCGACCCAACTTTCACAAGCAATTTTCGGCAAGAAATGTTTAATATACAAGGCACCGAATTGCATCTCAGCAAAGCTTATCATCCCCAGAATGATGGCCAAACAAAAGTTGTCAACAAGTGTTTAGAAAAATATTTGAGGTGTTTTTCCTCGGAAAAGAAAAATCAGTGGGCTCAATGGTTACCCCTAGATGAATGGTGGTAAAACACTTCATACCATACAACTACACACATGAATCCTTTTGAAGTAGTTTATGGACAGAAGCTACCTTCAGTTCTCTCATACTTACCGGGTGCCTCAAAGGTCCAGGTAGTTGACCTAACACTTACATCTCGAGAGGCTATTCTCCATACCCTCAAAGAGAATTTGGTCATGGAACAGAATCACATGAAGCAACAAGCAGATTAAGGTCGCTCTAAACGTCAATTTGCAGAAGGGGATTAGGTGTTTCTTTGACTGCAACCTTACAAGCAAACCTCCCTCAATGCCGACCATTGTCAGAAGCTAGCACCCAAATTTTATGGTCCTTATACCATTCTCAAGCATGTGGGACAAGTAGCCTATCAGTTAGCTTTCCCCAACCATTCAAAGCTACATCCTTTTTTTCATGTTTCATGCTTAAAGAAGGTGATTGGAGCTAAGTGCCAAATTCAAACCAACCTTCCAGAGTTAGCTGAAGAAGGATCCATTTGGCTATAGCCAGAAGCCGTTTTGGACCAACGTGAGTGTCTCCTATGTTAGAGAACCATCAAAGAAGTGTTAGTCCAGTGGAAAGATACAACTCCAGAAGATGCCACTTAGGAACCAACTACCATTCTGCAACAATTTCCTCATCTCAAGCCTTGAGGACAAGGCTGTTTTTAAGGGGGCGGACATGTTAGGGTCCTAATCCACGCATAGGTAGAACAATATATTCGGATGTAATAAATGTCAATATTAATAGGGCCTTTCAATAAAATAGAATAAGGCAGATGTAAGAAAACCTAATAGAAGCTTCCGCTTCTAGAAGGATCTTCCTCTAGATGCTTCCTTTTAGTATAAATAAGAGTCGAGGGTATGAGAACCCTAACTTGGATATTATTGTAATAGAGCTCTACTCAACTCGAGTTTTCCCCCCTCGAAGAGGCCCATGAACATTGCTTTCATATTCAAAGTGTTATTTCTATTATTATTCTCATATCATTTCAGTGCTATTGTGGTGAATGTACTAGTTATATTGTTGTTATTCTGCCATTTCTAGCATTTTATTTTTGTTCTGCATACATTTTATATCTGGTATATTAAAATCTCGCTTGTTTTGGAATGAGATCTTGTTGATTGAATAAATGTTTTACACCACTCATATCGGTTAGTAACATAAATTTTCTCCCCATTAAATAATCATGCCACATTTTTAATTCATGAATCACAATTGCTAATTGTAGATCGTGAGTTACATAGTTTTGTCCATGTCCTTTCAATTTGCGTGATTCATAAAAGATGACATGTCCATATTGTGGTATTACACCTCCTAATCCATCTTTACTTGCATCCAAACAAGTTGTAAAGTCTTTATCTGGATTTGCTACCTTTAGGATAGGTGTTGTAGTTAACAATCCTTTTAGTTTATCAAAATTGTCTTGTCATTGTTGCGACCAATTAATTTTTTTTCCCTTTTTCTGTAGTGATGTAATCAAATAGGAAATTATGGAAAACCCTTCAATAAACCTCTGTTAATAGTAGGTAATCCCCATAAATGACCTTATTTATGCTACATCTTTAGGAATAGTCCATTCAATAATGGCTTTAATATTTTCCAGGTCTAATGCAATACCATCTTCTGATATTACATGCCCTAAATACTTTATCTTTATTTCATAGAGATCACACTTATAAAACTTAGCATATAACTTATGTTCTCTTAAAGTTTGTAGTACTATTTTCATATTATCTTCATGTTCTTCAGTTTTTGAATAAACTAAAATATCATCGATAAAAATCATCACAAATTTATCCAGATACTAGTTGAATATACTATTCATCACACACATAAAAGTTGTTGGCGCATTATTAATTCCAAACGGAATCACTAGAAATTCATAGTGTCCATAACCTATCCTAAATTTTGTTTTGTTTACGTCTTTGTCCTTTATCCTCACTTAGTGATAACGAGACCTCAAATATAGCTTAGAGAATATTTTTTCTCCTCCAAC
The DNA here is from genome assembly GCA_009831015.1 of Picea engelmannii. Classification (NCBI taxonomy): domain Eukaryota; kingdom Viridiplantae; phylum Streptophyta; class Pinopsida; order Pinales; family Pinaceae; genus Picea; species Picea engelmannii. Next base: position 292,717 of record ML780981.1, on the reverse strand, counting down.
CTGGTCAAAGAGATCGTTAATTCTAGGTGAAGGGTACTTAGTTTTAATCATTATTTTATATAGTTGATGATAATCAATACACGGTATCAATGTTCCATCTTTATTTTTAACAAACAACACTAGTGCTCCCCAAGGTGGAACTCTTGGTCTGATATACTCTTTGTCTAACAATTCTTGTAACTAAATTTTCAGTTCTACTATTCCGAGTACACTCATTCTATAAGGTGCCTTGGACATCGATGAAGATCCAGGTAATAGATCGATAGAGAAATCTATATCTCTCCTTGGAGGTAATTCCAGTATTTCTTCCACGAATACTCTGTGAACCCATGTAGAGCCGCAAAGTCTTCCAAGCTTGGTTTTCTTTGTTTCTCTAAGATATTAGTTACTTAAACAACATATAATTTGAAACCCTTACTAATACATTTCTTAAATTTCATTGTTGATATTTGCCTAACAGAAGCTGGTTTTTTGATGCCTTGGACTGTTCTGGATGTATTATTTTCATCCTTGTACACAAATGTTTTTTCATAACAATTTAATATCACTTTATGTTTTTCTAACGAGTCCATAGCGATAATTATATCATAATACCCTAAAGGTAACACATTCATATTTAACTTTGTACTCTTACCATTTATACTGAGTTCAAAATCATAAATAAATTATGTTATCTTTCTTTTGGTCCTCGTTTCTAGTTGTACTAATGAGGATTTAGCATGTTTTACCTTCTTTAACTTGTTCGATTCTACCAAATCTAGAGTAATATAACTCAGAATAGCTCCTGGGTCAATTAGTATAGAAACAATTTTGAAATTAATTTTACCTTCAACTTCCACAATATTGGATTGATGATATGTCTGCCTGCCATCCATAAAAACATTGATCTTATGGACGCTTTTGCCCATGTATCCAACTGTTGAAGCCTCTTGAATATTGAATACTGAAGTCCTTATTTATGGGTTTAAGCATGGAAAATTTCTTCGTAGGTGGGGTTCTCCACACTCCCAATATTTTAATGGTTCTCTCGGGATGTACCCTACCTTCTTGAATCCCAGATTAACTAGTTTATTTTCCCCTTGAGTATTTTGTATATTAGAGTGATAGTCCTTCCTTTGAAATCATTTTTCCATGTTACGGAAAGGGGTTGGTTGGAAACCTTTCTTATGCTGATTCATTTTGTTCTGTTTCTTATCTTTCCATGCCTTGGGAATTTCAGATCTATGTTTGTATTGTTCATATCACATTCGAGCCTTCCTAAACACTTCATTTAAAGACTTAGGATTATCAAATTCAATTATGTCCTTATAATATTATGGTAGACATCTTAAGAAAATTTGTATCTTTACCTTATGTTCTTTGATGTAAGGCACAAACCTCAAAAAATCTAGGAATTTATTTGTTATTTCATCCATAGTCATTTGTCCTAGTTGCAGTTTGTAAAATTCCTTAGCTTTTTTTTCGTAATAATTTTTTGATAAGTACTACTTCTCGAAATAATTTTTGAATTTTGACCATTCCATTCGTTTTTCCTTCAATCCTTTCTCTAGCTTTAGGTTTTTCCACCAGATACTAGCTTTTCCCTTTAAGTTATAACTAGCCATTCTAAGCTTCATATTAATAGAGTAATTATAAATCTGAAATTATTTCTTAATGTCTAACAATCATGCTTCAACTTCCTCACCAGTATTTGATTCTCTATTGAAGGTGGAGGGTTTTATTTTTTTGAACTCACTGTCCAGGTAGTCCACTTGTTTTCTTTTCCTTCTTATAGATGTTTTGTTCTCTGTCATACGTGTGTCTTCAGAAGAGTTGTCTTCTTTTTATGTCTTGTTACTAGAATTCCTTGAGGAAATTTTGTTGACCTCTTCTTCCCTCTCATTATCCTTTGGAGTCTTCTTTGTTACTATACTGCGTAGCAACATTTCAATTATTTCCAGCTGATCTTCTTGAGCTTTCTTCAACTTTTCATTATCAGCTTTAAACACTTGTTTCCAATACTTGGGTGGATGAACTTCCCTCACTATGATGTTTTGGGTCTCTAGGAAGCTCTTGATTTTGGCTCCCCTCAGGTTTGTCTCCTTCTTCATTCTGCACTGACATTTTCACAAGAGACAAATTTTTATGTTTGTAACAATAAATATTGTTTGTTAGATTTTCCTTCAAAAAAAATTAATTTTTTGGTGTTTCCTTGATGTCGAGGTGTTGTAACCAACAATGTTGATACCATAAGTAATGTACCCCAAATTTCACTAAAATAAATAAAATAAAATGACAGGGAAACTAACATCTATTGTCATCTATTTGACTATGAGTTTTTACTCTACTAGATTATTCATCTTGAAAGTATGAAACATACGTAAAACCCAACATATATATATTTATTATAGTCCATTAAAAAACATTGTTCTTATTAGATTAACTCATAACCTAATTTAACATGAACTATGCAACCATACTAATATATTAGATTCATACATTTATATTGTTAAATTTGTACTATGACTATCAACGTCCCTATCATAAATACTAGGGTTACAACATACCCATGTTATCCACACTATATTAGTGTAACAACTATATTATAACAATGATTTTAAACGATCTAATGCTTAGAAATGAGGTTACACACTGGTGGACATAAAGTTAAACCAGGAGACATAATTGGCATCATCTAGCATTTATGCACTGGGGTTATACATAACCATAATAATACGATGGTACCATAATGTAATGAACTATATTTTAAACAAGGTGTATGATGCACACATTGCCACTAAGTTATAACCCTATGCAAATGCTAACTTTGTACAACCGATCTAGGGACTATACACATACAACACAACATTAAACAGGTTCAAGACTGATATTGAGGTGGATGCCAAGTCATAACAGAGCCTAGGTTGTTATATCATGTAGGAAATCAAGCCATGGAAGGTCCATTAATGGTGATAGAACTTACCAGTACTCTGCATCCTCACACTACAGGAACCTGCCCAATGTGGGCTCTCCACTTCACTTGAAATCACATGGTCGTAGTGTGGATAGCATATCAGTCTCTCTTTCCCATGAATTAGAGGATAGAGGTGACATTACACCCCTCATAGTCAGCCCTTTGGTGTCATTTTCATTTTCTCCTTCACTATGTTACTCTTTGTGGCATGCGGTTCTGATCGGGTTCGACTCTTGTGAGGTATGGAGGTCAAATAGTGGGATGGAAGGGTTCTCCACCAGCATGGGTAAGTAACCACATACTCTATAAAAAATTGTAAAGGTTCTTTGGTGCCATGCATTCTTTGATATAATACTTCCTCTGGTCCAGTTACATTCTCTAGGGTTTTTGTGTCACATTCCTTGTACTTTTATTTTGGTTTGAAGGTTGGACCCTAATACTATTTGCACCTCTGTATACGTCTTGTTCTAGGTTCCACTTTGATAAAGACTTCACCTGTCTGTTATTTTTAATGCTTTAAGTTTATCAACCTGGTTTGATTCAAAAGATAGTGTTATTGTGTTTCTTCTCTATTAACTATAATTCCGCAATCCTCTACCCTTTTGGTTTTATCCCCATCCAAAACCGTGGTTGGAAATCACCGTAGAGCATTGCCATAAGAAAAACCCTTTGTGTTTTCCTTAATTGTTTGCTTTTAGGTTTGAACAAAGGTCGTTACTCCCAGCGGCCACTTGTATGGAAGTTCTTTACAACAATAATCATCAATATTGAGGCTAAGTAGGTGTAGGTCCTTGATGAAAATCATTGCTTGAAATAATTGTAGTGTTGTTATTGCTACTCTGGGACTTAGCCATAACTTTCAGTCCATTGTTCTTATTAAATTTGTTATAGAATTGAATTTTTTAATCTTTGTATGGTCAAATCATTACATTCAATCTCCATCTATTCTTAAAGGTAAGTTGAACCATGTTTTTCCCTATTTAAAGCTTTCAAAGTTTTCATGTAGGTACTCAATGAATATTTAACACCTTAGATCAAAAGTCGTCTCAGAAAAATCATGCTCTATGTCTGATAAGATTTGATCTGTATTAAAACATTACAGTCATCTTACCAGTGGCCTTCACTTGCTAGCTCATCTTCTATAATGAGATCTTCGTCTCTGTAATTTTAGAGTTACTTGCATTATTATATTTTAACATATGAATTAGGTTCTTACAGTAATTGTATGTCCCCATATCGCATCCTTGCATCTTTGTAAACACTTTTGGTTTCTTTACTATGAACATTATTCTTCTCGAAATTTTTATCTGTGATTTATGGGAAACAAAAGGTCGCTATTTTTTAACTGTTGACTTCGTCATAGTAAAATTCCTTTCTTTCTTTCTAGTCCTCTATACAAAGTTGTTTTGGTAATTACTTTTAATTAATTCGCTTTGATGATTTGTTCTGTAAAAAAAAGAATATTTCAATGGAAATCTTGTATCTTTTTAGCCTCCATGGAAAGAAAGATGGCTATCGCTACCTATTGGTTAGGTTATTCATTAAAGGTTCGTTCACTTGATTACATCCTATAATTTCTTTTGTGTCTATTTTCTATATTTTATAATCTCAAGACATGTATCAAGATGATGAAGCGACAGAACTGGATTAAAATGTTTGGTTGCTTCCTTTTTTTTTGCAAGTTAATAATATCGCATGGACATAATTTGATGATGGGTCCCTTTTTATTTGCTAGGGAATCCATCATATGGTTACGCACCCACTCTTCCTCATGAATCGTGGATTGACTAATTCACAAGGGAAAGTGAAGATGATCTTATATTCATCGAGATCCAAGATAAGTTACGCCTTTGACTTATTTTAATTATATGATTCTTTAATGACTTGGACACTAGTAAAGATACTAAAACCTTTGCATTGCTCTCTTGCAGGTTGGAAATAACAGTTTACTTGATGGAAGAAGCGTCCTGCCATCAAAAGGTATTTGGGTTCCATGGTTTTCCTTCACTGATCTATGTTGACATTCACTTCAGTTACAGATAGTTTTATGTAGACTCTTTTAAAGATCTATTTAAACTAGTTATGGCCTTCTTGGGTCTATGGAAACCCCATCTAAACTATTTGGTCAATGACCTATTGACTGTAATAAATGTTTTTTGTCAAACATTGTGCGATCTATTGTATCAGATATCTTTTTGTGTTAATAGATAAAAAGAATTCATTTGGGACTTTTATTCTTTCCACATATACTCAACATAATAGTAGAAATTTCATTATGGTCTATTTATACTTGTTTCATTCATAAGTATGTTTATTTTGTACAGTAATGAACATCCATCAAAGAAATAAGTCTATCATGGCCAATAGGCACATATACACAGTCTTATATTTATATATATACATATATATACTAAACTATAAGACTTCATAAAACTTGACTACAAGTACTCTTACACAATTGAAATCCACAAATCTAACACGGCTACAGAACCTTCTTAAATAGATTATGGTTTATATATCTGGAATATAAAACACAACATTAATCATATAACATCAACCATAAAAGTACATAGTTGAGATACATATCTGAATAATGATGTTGGGAAGCAAATGGAACAACCACGTTCCACCCAACCGTAAAAACAGAACAACCACAATCATTATTCATGATCACCCCCTAACCTGACCATGACTCCATAAGGGAAAACTAAGTCACAGTCCTTAGACACTATGCGAGTGAAAGAATTCAACTTGTGACACTTGTAAAAATCAACTTTGAGTTAACTCAAACTTGTTCCCCACTCATGGAGTCATATTCAACTATTTTTAACGTGGTTGTTCCATTTGTCTTCCAGCATGTCTTCTAGCATTTAATTACGCCGAAAGGCATATACCTATTGGCAATGGGCACTATTAATGACCTTTTAATCTAAAATTCTAATTTGACGGCTAACAATTGAAGATGCTGGCATATTCTTAGTAGTCCTCCCAAATCAATGAATGTGATTTACTCTTCATAACTTCCTTGTATTTTTGAATGCATCTGTTAACCTGTTTACTTTTTAACATTTACCTAATCATATTAAGAAATTACTATAGCACCATATAATTTCCACGTTTGGATTATTAACGGGCACTACTTCAACTTCCTCCTCAGTTGTTCAACTTCCTCCTCAGCTGTCTCGACTGTCCGCGTTTCATATTCGATTTGCCACAGAGGTCGCGTACAGATTTGAAGAAGAAACAAATTACGATGGATGGAGCATTCGAAATTCAAAATCTGGTAAATTTGCAAGAAATCAGAAAAAATGACTTTTGGTCTTAGCCAGGAGGAGATCGTGAAATTGAAGGTTGTTTTGGCTCTCCACCATTCTGATCTACAAGTTGGTGACAACCAATGCTCATCCATGTTGATGGAGAGAATCAATGCACCAGCGAGCCTTGCGTGGTCAGTCGTTAGGAGGTTCGATAAACCTGAAACATACAATCCCTTCATCAATTGTTGCTCGATCAAGAAAAAGGGAGAAATCAAGACTGGGTGTGTTAGGGAGGTGAAAATCGCGACGGGACTAACAACTAAGAACAACGTGGAAAGCCTCGAGATTATGGACTAGAAGAATCGCATTCTCAGCTTCAGGATCATGGGACTAGATCATCACCTTCGTGATTATTGGTTTGCGATCTCATTGAATGAATTTGTAAGAGACGGATGCGCTTCGACTACTGTTGCAGAATCTTATGTTGCAGATATTCCAGAGGGGAATTGTAAAGAAGAGACTTGTATGTTCATTGATACTATTTTCATATGCAATTTGCAATCCCTATCAGGACAGGACTCTTAGATGTTCAACTTCCTCGTCAGTTGTTCGTGTTTCATATTCGATGGCCGACCCACCTATTGCATGGGTATGGAGCGTTTCATTTTTTAGCGTGGATATATTCACCTGTATTATAATCTGCAAAAGAAGTCAGGTGCATGTCCAGGAGGAATCCATGTTCACATTATACACAACATTATACACAAAGACATCAAATGTGCAAATATATTTCTAGATTATTATTATTTGGCTAGATTCGCTAGATTTTTTCCAGAAAGCCAAACATCTACCAGAATCGGATGAACAATGTAAGTTCAACAATTCATTATTATTTGTTTTCAGAAGATCTTCATAAGCTCCCGAATCCGCACATTAATTTGTGTCTTTCATGAATTTGGTATAAGGCATAGGCTACACTACACTCGAATATGCATGGGCAGTTAACTGAAAAGGCTGAAAGGGATCGTGGTTCTTGAGATCATAAGCAGGAGAAAGTGCATGGATGTAAGATTGTCTGTCTCTCTTCAGCTTCTTCTCGAATGGGTAAGTCTCTGTTTTGATGAAGATAACTTCAGTTTGATCATTATATCAAGAAGATTTTTTATTATGCATGAAATATTCAAATGACACTTTTCGGTGTTTTCAGTCGCGAGTTAGCGGTTGTGCTAGTTTATTAAAAAAATTGTCTCATACATGTGTTCATAAAAAGAGGACAGTTGGGAAAGTCAAATATTTTCCCAATAGTTATAAAAATAATAATTACATATTCCAAAATTCTAAATTTGGATTTTCCATAAATGAAAATTTATTTCTAAATTCAACTTGAAATTTATTTTCTAACAATTTGAGGATATCACATCTTTTCTATATAATTTATAAATTGTATTTTGTATGCTTTACACAAAAATCAACATTCAAATTAAGAAATTATATATATATATATATGAAATTAACTATTTCAAAAAATAAGTAAACTGATTTAATTACCCATAAAATTTAACCAGTGCTCCCCATGCATCAACCCAAGTGCCACTACTCCCAACTATTGCTCCCTAGGCATCAACCTAAGTGCCACTACTCCCAACTGCCGTCTCCAGCTCTTGATAAGTCAAGAAGTTTGTACATGCAATTAAGTGAGTATTTTTGACAATGCACATTTCAAATTTTTGTTTGAACCCCCTCCTATAGACACTTATCTCATCTATGTACTCTGGTTGAATATGGGTTCTTTCTTCTCTTTGGTTGTGACAACATATACTTTTTCAATTACAATTTGGAGGTTTCTCAAGCATTTGATCTTCCTTATATTTGAAAATTTTTGAGATTTTTTCTAGTTAAATGTAGAA
>ML780981.1:234127-268696 GCA_009831015.1 Picea engelmannii | reverse complement strand
AAACATAAATTAAAGCATCAAATCAATAAATTTCAGTTCCAAGAAATTAGGAGATACCAGGATCTAATTGCATCTTCCAATATTATTTTCTTATTTTCTTGTAGTGGATGTTATTACTCATACAACTTGTGTAAAAACAGGGTAATCTTTATTTCATGCAGTAGTTTACTCATTGATCGAGAGAAAGACCCAGCCACAAAACTACCCATGGCATGTAATGGATGTCAACATATATGATAAAATGTGAAGCAAAGAATACAAAGAAAGAGAAGAGCAGAAAAAGAATTCAGTATATTAGGTACATGAAGAAAATATTACTCTAGAAAAGGGAAACTAGCTGAGCTAAATAGGCTCAAGAAAATCAAAGAAATGATAGTACAACTAGCCAAGACAACTGGCAGTGTACAGTCAGACTGTTGAGGTTACATTATATTTAACACTCCCTCTTAAACTCAACAGTTACAAACATCAGCACTGATGATGCCCAAGTGTTGTCTCTCAAAATCAAAAATGGATTTTCCCAGTGGCTTTGTGAAGATATCTGCAAGTTGATCTCGAGAGCCACAGAATTGAAGTGCAATATCACCATTATTGACTAGCTCGCGGATGAAGTGAAAGAGAGTGCCAATGTGCTTGCTTTTCTTGTGAAACACATGATTTTTGGATAGAGCAATTGTTGAGGTGTTGTCACAGAAGATAGGATTTGGATCCTTTTCTGTATGTGACATATCTTTCAATATTCTTCTCAGCCACACAGCCTGACAGGAAGCTAACGTAGCAGCGACATACTCTTCCTCTGCAGAAGATATTGATACAATTGGTTGCTTCTTTGATGCCCATGAAATCAGGTTCGTGCCCAGGTGAAAAACATGTCCTGAGGTGCTTTTCCTGTCATCTAGGTTCCCTTCAAAATCACTGTCTATGTAACCAAAGAGATGATGATGATCAGATTTAGTGTTCCATAAGTCAAAATTGAGATTTTTTGCAACATATCTTAGAATCTGTTTCACCATCTTCTAGTGAGAATCTTTGGGGGATTCCATGAATCTGGAAACAAGGCTGGCTTCATACATAATATCAGGCCTAGTTGTTGTAAGATACAACAAACTGCCCACTAAACTTTTGTGCAGGGTAGGATCCACTGTAGGGCCTTCATCTTTCTTTCTCAATTTTGTGACTAGGGGTATAGGGGTTTCTGTTGCATTGCATTCTTCCATGCAAAATCTTTTGATGGTTTCTGCTGCATACTTTTTCTAACAGACGAAAAATTCCTTTGGTTGATTGATCAACCTCAATCCCCAAAAAATATTTCATTATGCCAAGATCTGTCATTTCAATCTCAGATTGCATGGCATGTTTAAAATTGGTTAACTCAAGGTTTCTAGTATATATCATGTCATCAACATATAAACATACAATCAAAATTTTATCGTGCTGATCTGTTTTGGTGTAAAGAGTTGGCTCATTTTGGCTTCTGTTGAAAGAAATTTTGATCAGGTAAGTGTCAATTCTATTGTACCAAGCTCTTGGAGCTTGCTTTAATCCATACAAGGATTTCTTCAACCGATGTACTTTGGCTGGATGCTCTTGGACTTCAAATCTAGATGGTTGATTGAAATAAACTTCTTCTTCTAAGAAACCATTCAGGAAAGCTGACTTGACATCCATCTGGTATACTTGCCATTTGTGTTGGGCTGTTATGGCCAATAGAGTCCTTACAGTGTCCAATCTGGCTACTAGAGAAAATGTTTCACCATAATCAGTAACTGGTTGTTGTGAGAATCTTTTGGCAACAATTCTTGCCTTGTGTTTTTCAATTTGCCCTTTTTCATTGAGTTTAGTTTTGTAAACCCACTTGACACCAATACTCTTCTTGTGTCTGGTAAAATCAATAAGATCCCATGTCTTTGTTCTTCTTAATGGAGTCAATCTGTTGGTTCATGGCTTGAACCCAATGTGGCTCCTTAGATGCTTCCTTAAAAGATGTAGGTTGACATGACATTAATGCAAAAAGATTGTGTTGTTCAATGTCATCCAACTGTTGATGGATTTCTCTCAAACTTCGAGTTCTCTGATTTTAAAGTTTAGAGGATGAGTCTCTGCTGAAAGTTGAGTCATCCTGAGAATTTTCAGGTTCTCCTTGTACCTGCAATATTGGAAGAGCATGTTGAGGTATTGGCTGTCCTGAATTTTCTGTGTTTTCAGAACTTGGTAGCAATGGATTTTGACTGTCCATTTGCCGTTTTTCAGATTCATTCCAGAATTGATTTTCCAAAAATTTTACATCTCTACTGAGTAATATTTTCTTTGAGATTGGATTGTAAAGCCTGTAAGCTTTAGATGTTTCACTATATCCAGTAAAGATACATTTCTCACTTCTATCATCTAGTTTCTTCCTTAATTCAGAAGGTATGTCCCACTCCATTTAGCTTTGTCCCACTCCATGCTTCTTGAGGGACTTTCATCTTTAGACTTGTGGTTGGAGATCTATTCAAGAGATAAGCTGAGCATGCTACTGCTTGAGCCCAAAAATTATTTGACAAACATTTCTCTTTGAGGAGGCTTCTTGCCATGTTCATTATTGTCTAGTTTTTCCTTTCAACCACTCCATTCTGTTGTGGAGTATACCTGGCTGTAGTTTGCATGATAATGCCTTATGATTTGTAGAAATTTGCAAATTCGTTGGAGTTGTATTCTCCTCCTCCATCGGACATGAGAGATTTTATATATTTTCCACTTTGTTTTTCAGCTTCTACTTTGAATTCTTTGAATTTTGCAAAAGTCTCAGACTTGTGTCTGAGAAAATAGATCTAGATTTTCCTGCTAAACTCATCAATAAACTTTAGAAAGTAAAATCTACCACCTATTGACTATGTTTGCATTGGTCCACATAGGTCAGTGTGAACAAGTTCGAGATGTTGTTTGGCTTGAGTGGAGGACTGTGGAAAACTAGTTCTCTTATGTTTTCCAAGTATGCAAGACTCACATGGGGAATTTTGCTCTTTAAAGATAGGGAGACCTTTGACCATGGAGTGCTTCTGTAGAAGACTGAGACTCTGAAAGGGTAGATGTCCAAATCTTGTATGCCAAACCATAGTTTCATTGGGGGTGGATGCACTTTGTGCATATGTTTGGATCATATTTGCAGTTCTGAGGGTAAGGGGAAACATCCTATTCTGATTCATGTGGATTTCATAAATCAATTTTCTATTGGGGGTTTTATCATATATCCTTCAGGATGCTCCCTCAAAAATTACCTTATAGCCATGTTCAATGAGTTGTCCTACACTTAACAGATTATGTTTCGGATCTAGAACATGATAAACATTGATTATGTCCTTCTTTACATTTTGTTTAGTAAGAATAGGTACAGTTCATTTTCCTTGAACTTTGACTAAGGAATCATTTCCAAGAGTAATATCAGATGAGATTGAAGAATCAATGCATGAAAGTAAATCTTCGTTACCTATCATGTGATTGTTGCATTCACTATCCAACAACCATAGATCTTTAGATTGTTCTTCAGTCTTGTGGCATGAGAGAAACATACCTCTTGAGGTTTCTCCCATATGATTTAACACATGTGCTCTGCCTGAGAGCTGATCTGCTTGCTTTTTCCTGCATTCAGATTCGTAGTGCCAATAGTTTTTGCAGTAATAGCATTGTATGTTTGATTTGTCATTTGATCTTCTCCCTCTGCCTCTTTGAGGTTGGAAACTCTGATTCTGACTCTGTTGTCTGTGACCTTGGAAATTTTGATTATGGTTCTGTTGTCTGTTACCTCCACTTGAGTGTTGGTTACTTGTAGTATTCCCTCGTCCTTGGTGAGCTCTGCCTCTTCCTCTGCCTCTCCCTCTGCTGAAGGAGAATTGAGTTTTGAAGGCATTGGTGATTGACTCATCTATGAGATGCAGTCTGGTCTCATGTGTCACTAGGGAACAAATTATTTCATCTGTTGAAAAACGTGACAGATCCTTGGATTCAAGGATTGCCATAACAACCATTTCAAATTTCTTTGATAAACTTATGAGGAATTTCTCAACAATGCGTTGATTAGGGATGGCTTCACCAATCAACCTGATCTGGTTTACGATTCCCATGACTCTGGTCATAAACTGATCCACATTTTCAAACTCTGTGATTCTTAAAGTCTCGAATTGCGTCCTCAAGGTATGCAGTTTGACTGTTTTGACCTTGTCATTTCCTTGGTAGGCTGATTTAAGGATGTCCCAGACCTATTTTGAAGTACTAGCGCCTGTGATTTTTGAGAAAATCGAGTCATCCACTAAATTTTGAATCCAGAATTTGGCTATATTCTCTCTGTTCCTCTGTGTTGCCTGAGCAATTCTCTTTTGGTTCGTCATGGCGGAAAGGTCTGCTGGATCTAGTTCCACATATCCAAGATCCACTGGATCCCAGCACTCTTGTTCTTGGAAGAAGGATCTCATTCGAAGAGACCAAAACTCATAATTCTTTCCAAGAAGAATCAGACCTTGAATTGGTCCTAAATTGATAGACATGGCCATCTTTACAGAATTTTAACGAAATAGAAAATAAATTTTTGGAAAAATTTTGTGTTTACCTATTTCCTGCATGTAAAACTAGGTCTTCTAAGTTCTTGCAGTGACTTCGGAACTTCTCGATTCGGGATGTCGAGTTTTGCGACTTCGCGAACCCTGATATCGAGCTCCTCTGTCTCCTAGATTCCCCGATCTCCGAATTACCGAAATGTCGAATTGGCTTCAAGGATCAACGATCCTCGTTGATTTGAGATCAACGTCTCAGATTATTTCGAAATTTTGGGTATTGGTATTTCGCGACTCTTGAATTCTCATCACGATGTTCTCTAAACCCCAAACTCCAAAATGCCGAAAATATGTGTGTTCACCTCCTTCATGATCACATGTCACGTTTCACGACCTCGAGATCTTCAACACCCTGTGCCCCGACTCCTTCTCTTCGGGACTACCGAAAGGTTGAATCTCGAAATGCCGAAACAGCTGGCTTCCTGCTCCGTGACCCGATCCTATTCTTCTCGAATGCCTTTTCAGGATTTCGCGTTTCGGAATTTCGCGATGCAGGCACTCCACCGGTTCTATGTCCCTCAATATGTTGAAACCCGAAATATCCTGGCGCCTATCCTTCTTGAACGCCTTTTCAGGATTTCACGATTCAGGACTTCGTGAGTTTGGCTGCAACGATCCTAGGTCCTTCAGACTACTGGTGTGCGAAATCCCCAAATCTCCCTTGCTCGTTCAATTGCGACTTCTTCTTTCACGATTTCGGGAGTTGGGACTTCTTGTCTCACAACTCCTTCCTCCTTGATCTCCCGGTACCCGAAATCCCAGTAGATATAGATCTTCGACACCTGTCCTCCAAAATGGATGGCTCACGATCCTTTCGAGATTTCATGGGTCAAGAGTCCCGAACTCTTACCCTTTGCATTCTCGGTAGTCGAAATGCCAAAATGCTCATTTCAGGGATTTCCCTGAAACCTTGACCACTGCCACGTGTCCTCCTTATGAACGGTCATGATGTTTTTAGGACTTTGACGAGTCCTCACCTTTGCATATGCAAGGATTAAACCTCGTGCACTTTCTCACGGATCCGACAGCTATCGGTCCTCTACGCTAAATCTTACGATTGAAAATATTTTTCCTTTTTTGTGCGCTCCTCATCCTTTATGAACTCGATTAACGCCTCAGATCTGTTAGGAGAACCGATCTTACAACTGTGTCTACTTCCTTTGCTTCTTTAGCATGTTCTTTGTTGCTTCTGCAAAGAGTTTCTCCTGAAGCAGGAAATTCGTGAAACTTTCACGAATTTGAAAGAATTTCATGAATTCTTTAAGTGTTTCTGCCCTCTGCAACAATATTTCATGAATTTGAAAGAATTTCACGAGATCTTTAGATGTCTTTTCCTTCTGCAGCAATCTTTGACGATTTTGAAAGAATTTCTTTGAATTCTTCAAATGTTTCTGCCTCCTGCAACTCTAACTCCTCAATATTTTGAGCGTATTGCGCTCTGCTTCCTCGTGTGTGCTTTCTGTGACGATCTTTTGAGCGGATGGTGAACTACGAATTTCTCTCCAGGCTTTGTAAAGAATCTCACGTCCTATGCTCTCGTTCACAGTGTAAGCTCTACGCTGTTGAGGATCGGGTTCCTCTCCAGACTATGTGAAGAGGCTTACTGCTGAAGTTCTGATACCATGATAAAATGTGAAGCAAAGAATATAGAGAAAGAGCAGAGCAGAAATAGAATTCAGTATATTAGGTACATGAAGAAAATAGTACTCTAGAAAAGGGAAACTAGCTGAGCTAAATAGGCTCAAGCAAATCAAAGAAATGATAATACAGCTGGCTAGGACAGCTGGCAGTGTACAGTCAGACTGTTGAGGTTACATTATATTTAACAATATCCACATGGTTTCTTCTTGTTCGGAATGTTCAGATGGTTCTACTCACTACAATCAAACTAGAACAAAGGTCAACACTTCATAACCATATCTCGGTAGGTCCATCAACTAGGTAAGCACAGTTATATAATAGTTCCTTACTTACATATGGGTGGAAGACATGTACTAGATCTCTTTAGCGAATGAAACAATTGATGCATGTCTCATGTAGGTACTTATTGGAGATGATAGACAACAAGGAATGAGGGAGGTAATACATAAGTTGCCCCTAGAGCAGTTGGAACCGTAAGGGAAGCTAGGCTTTCAAACTGATGGATCAACTCGTAAACGATACCAAAGGAAGTTGACTCGAGAGCAGTGAAAGGTCACGTTTTTGCATGTTGTAGATGTGAGTTTCCACCTTTGACAAGGTCTCCCACCTTTTCTTGCATGTTGCAGATGCGTGAAGTGCTGCCACCTTAGTTTTCGACTTTCTAGAGCCTTTTCCAAAGGTATGCAACATTTGTGTTGAGTGAGTGGGGAGTTGGCCCAGCAGTTGAGTTGATATTACTAAGAAATGTGTTGCTATCTTACAAAAATTGGGAGGAGAAATATTTATTACAATAACATTATATTTGGAGGTGTGAAGGAAACAATAAAACTTAGAAAATAATAATATAAGAGATAAATAATATTTGAAATTCAATTTTAATGACTGTTTTCGCCGCTTTGATTAAAAGGATGCAAAAGGATAAGTCAAAGTGAAAGTAATACACAGTCAGCGTCGCTATATACTTCGGGAGGCAATATAATAAGACCAAGTTACTCAAAACACCTAATATGTCAAATCCATGCAATTATTTACCTTGATATTCAGAAATCTCCAAGATAGTAAAAACAGCTAGGATCTGTGAGAGAAATTCACATGCCTGATAAACTCATGAAGCGTAATTTTTCACAACGATTTTGTGGTCGAATTCCCTTGAAGTACCTCAGGCTTCTTAGTGTACAACACTCAAAGCATTGTTGTAGTCATCTACTATGATTTTTACCCGTTGTCAGCAGTTCACTGTAGATAACCTTGCTAATCAATTTCCTAGAAAATTCAAATACATTTACTGCAGAAATTTTCGAACAATAGAGCTCCGGAGTGTTTGAGTTTCAAATTTTCAAGAAGAGGGCATTTTTCTACCAAGTACTCAAACATATCTCCGGTCGTTTGGTGAAGGTGGAGAGCTTGGGCTCTGGTTCTCCTTTCTACCATGGCCTTGCAACTGTTTGAAAAGAGCATTTTGAACTAGTATCGAAGGCCAGCATTTTGATTTTGAATGATAAAACAAAGCGGCATGGAATGTGGCATTTACAGAGTCGTCCCCTGACTGTCAACTCAACAACTCCTTGAAATCAAGTAGACGACAGTCCAATGAGCTAACAAAGAATGGAGTGGATTAATGGCTTCGAGGTGAGCGGGCAGTCGGAGAATGGACAGTCGGAATCAGAAGAGAGAAGAGCTCGGAAAATGGCGAAATGGTTTGGCCTACGCCATCAAAAATGAAAATGTTTAAGGATAAACAAATTTGGAATTTGAAGAGAAGGGTTATATTTCAATTTGAAGGGATAATTGAATTAGAGTAGTGTTTAATTAAATAAAAACAATTACAAGAATTTTGTAAAACTTGACATGGAATAAAATAATAAAAAAAAATTATATTTTAATAAATTTGATTTCTCTATATATTCTATAGATCTATATCAAAATATTTTAAAATTTAATGTATAAAATGATAATTTTACAATCTATTAATTTTGAAAATTTTGATTTTTATATCAATAGTTAACCTTAGTAATTTTTTATGAAGAATTTGAATATCTTATTAAGAAGAGCATGACAAAGTTTCAATATAAATTTAAAATGAATTATATATTTGTTAAGTGAAATGGAAAAAGATTATACTATCATAATGAAAATATTAAATAATATTTGAACATAAATGTAAACAAAATCAAATATTAAATAATATTTGAACATAAATGTAAACAAAATCATATATTTGCTAAGTAAAATGGAAAATGATTATTCTCTTGAACTAATCACATTAGAAATATCCTATATTAAAAAAAAATTCATCACGTCATTTCTTTTCTAATTATTAAACTAAAAATTAATAAAATTACATGAGAATTCAAGATTATTAGGAAACTTGAACCCTAGTGCAATAAAAATCTTTAAGTTGCGACTTGCACCTAACATTCAAGTTTTACAACATAAAGTTACGAATCAGTATTCCAATTTCCACCTTAAAATAACTAACGTAATTAGCAATTCTATTGTGAATATGTTTGTGTATGAAATTAATTAAATTGTTGAGTTGTGTCAAGATAATATGATTAAGTTTTGATTCGAGTTACAACTCTTACCATGCCAAGTTTTAGTGTACATGTGCATTATAATAGAGCAAGAATTAATAGCAAAGAAAACAAGACACAACAATCATATCAATTGAAGACAATGTTTTTATTGGAAACTCTTTTAAGGGAAAAAATCACGGAGAAATGATAATCAGTATTCTTATTATTTAAAGGAGAATTACAACAATTAACACAAGCTTACAATATTCCTCACACCTCCTTCTCACACACTGCTCTACACTAAATTGCTACATCAAAACTCTATGGGTATGATAGTTATATATGATATGATAGACAATCTGATTAAAACCCGATCCACCAGAACYTGTTCACTAAAGTGTGCACGCATGCACATTTTATTTTTAGTTAAAATCAGTGTGTATGCATCCACATGGGAAATTAGTTGGCACACTTCAACAATCTCCACCTTCAAATAAATTTACTTGATATATMATGCCCAAATAAATTCATCACCTTTTTCCCCGGATGGGGTGCTAGTGGACTCCCCGTGGCGATGRATGGGAACGGASACGGTGCAATGCAACACGGAGCCACRTGAAGGGCCCGTGYTGCAGGACAGTGYCGTCCCGGGAGAKTAATGGCGTTTAAATTCACCATGATGGTCGAGGTAAGGGGCATTAACGCCACCCTTTGCTCCTCCRCAATTTGTATTATGGCTCGGCTCGTCGTTTTTGGCATTGCACSTTGTATGCGGTCTGAAGGGCTCCTCCCTTCACGGCGYGAACATAACCAGGCTCGCACAGAGGCTATCTCCATTGTTTATCTGCAACTCTGGTTCATCCCTGTCCAGACYTGCTCACCTRCACCCATGAAAGAAAGGATTAGAGGAAAGCCGAAGAGGGGCTCACCCTGGAAGCCCYGTAGACCTCCTGTCTCGCCTTCAGCCTCCCCTATGACCAGCTCCTCCCCAGCTGCCACCYCGCCACCTATGCAGTCTGTACATMTTCGCTCCGCGGTCACCCTGTCACCTTCGYAGTCTTTGCTACTACATTCCATGGCCACTATCCCACGAGGGTCGCCTCCGACTCAGCGTAGTCCTCAGGACCCTCGGATGCAATTCATAGTGACCATGTCCTTCCCTGTATCCTCGAGTACCTGGAGAAGTGCACCACTGGCTTTGGAAGAGTCCAAACGACTGCGTCTCCACCCTGCGGCCCACCTCGACAGTGAGCACTTCAGAGAACGAGTGGGCATCCTGTATGATTTAGTCTTCGAGCTCCAGAGGGAGGTGGCAGACCTCAAGTTCCGTCTGCAGGCCACATAAGAAAATGTCGCAACCTTTCTTCATATCCTTTCAACCATGCATTCAGAGCTCTCCTCGGACCCCGCTGGTAATACTCCGGGGGAGGCATTTGATACTGAGACGGATAGCATGTTGCGACAGGCAGCAGCGAAGCAGAAGGAAGAGGAACGAAGCGGTCCAGTTGAGAACAAGGAGTGTGAGGAGCGAAAGGAGAAACGTTGGGACGACCAGCCGACCAACACCGAGACAAAATCGTGGACAGATGATCTCCGAGCCACGTGGTTAGGATATTCGCCAGGTGTTTAGCTCTTTTTTGTTGTGCATCCAGTTTCTTTAGGATCCTAATCTAGATGGAAATTAGTATGAACTATGTATGTTTTCTGAACCAACAACTTTCTCAGACTTGTGAATTGGGGGCTGGCTGGACTGGTTTCCCCTCTGTTGGGGCAGTCCAGTAACTACAACCAGTTTCATATTGTATTTTGGAAACTTTTTTCAGCTTTAGCAGGCACTAAATATAATATATACTTCTTACTTACAAAATAAAATAAAATTTCATCACCTTTTCTGCAAGCCAAGTGAAGCCAAACACCATCGTAGTTTCTCTAACAAAACTGGTTTCATGAACATGTTTGCAAAAGTCACTTTTCTATCGACCTTTTCGAGAGTCACTCCCCCTTCATCAACAACTTGTTTTAAAAAGTGATAACTAATATAAATATGATTATTTTTACTATGATAAGATGGATTTCTAACCAAATGAATAACACTTTGACTATCACTAAATACTTTCACCTTCTCCTGCATCCTTCCAAACTCACCCAACAAATATTTTAACTAAATATCCTCCTTGCATGCATGAGAGGCAGCCATATATTTTGTCTCGGTAGTGGATAAATAATCTATGTTTTGAATATTTGACATCCAGCTAATAGGTCCTCATGTAAGAGTAAAAACATATATCTTGAACTGGATCTCCTTTTTTCCAAGTCACCTGCAAAATCAAAATCAACATAACAACATACTGAATCACTAGAACCATCGTAGGTGATAGAATAACTACTTGTTCCCCTAAGATACTGAAGCACCCATTTCATTGTTTCCCAATGCTCTTTACCTTTATTTACAATGTATCTTCTGACAACACCAACTGCATGTGAAATATCTGGTCTAGTACTCAACATCACATACATCAAACTTCTTATTTCATTAGAATATGGTACACAAGACATATAATTATTTTTTTCATCATTACTAGTACATAAACTTGAAGAAAGCTTGAAATGGGAAGCCAAAGGGATTTCTATGGGTTTCACATTATTCATACCGAATCTCATAAGCATTTTCTCCACATATTTTTGTTGTGATAACCACATATTACCATTCTTCTTATATTTGTGTATCTCCATGCCTAAGATTTGTCCTGTTGCTCCTATATCCTTCACATCAAATGCCCTAGCCAACTGAGACTTTAACTTGTTGATTTTGACCATGTTTTTGCTTGTAACATGCATATCATCAAAATATAACACCAAAATAATGAATATGTCATTTTTCAACATTTTAATGTAAACACAATGATCATATTCACTTGTTGTAAAATTTGGCTCACCATGGAGGAATCAAACTTCTTATACCATTGCCTGGAAGACTGCCTCAGGCCATACAATGACTTCTTGATTTTGCAAAACCCCTATTATTGTGATCCTAAACAAACCATTCTAGTTGTTACATATATATATATATATGCTCATCCAAATATCCATGTAGAAACGTTGTTTTAACATCTAGCTACTCTAACTCAAGATCAAGTAAATCAACTATATCTAGTATAACACAAACTGAAGCAAGTTTCACGGCTGGTGAACAAATTTCATGAAAATCAATACCTTCCATTTGAGAATACCTTTTTTCTAATAGCCTTTCTTTGTACCTTTCAAATGTATCATCAACACCCTCTTTAAGTTTGAGACCCACTTGCAACCGACAACCTTCCTATCATTTGGAAATTCTACCAGGTGACATGTTTTTTTCCTCTCTAAGGCATCCATTTCTTTTTTCACAACTTCCTTTTGTTTAACACTTTCAGATACCTTTATTTATTCTTGATAGCAACTAGGTTCTCCATTAATAGAAACCAAAGGAATAGATTAAACATAATCGTCATACCTTGTAGGGGGATTCCTAACCCGTGTATATCTCCTTAGAGATGGTTGAGGCATATCCACAATTTCTTGTATATTTTCTACATCTTCATCTTCTTCTTCTGAAACTTCTTCATGCTCCTCATTTTTTGAGTATGCTTGAGTCTCCAACTAAATCTGTTGAACTTGTGGTACTTTTTTTTGTCTCACTTCAACATCTACCAGTTCTTATTTTATGAGTGAGGATTCATCAAATACTACATCTCTTCTTATGGTAAGTTTGTGGGTAGTAGGATCCCACAATCTGTACCCCTTAACTCTATCACCATAACCAAAAAATACATATCTATTTGATCTAGGATCTAACTTGTAATGTTGATATTTCAAAATAAGAGCATAAGCATCACAACCACATATTCTCATATTTGATTAATCAAAAGAATGACATGTCGATACCTCTTATGGAATATTAAAGTTTATTTCAGTTTATGGTGACCGATTTATTAGATAGCATGTTGTAGGAACTACTTCTAGCCACAATTCTTACTGCAACTTGGCATTACTCATCATGCTACTTGCTCTCTCTAGAAGTGTCATATCCATGCGTTCAACAATGACATTTTGTTGAGGAGTATACACAATTGTCTTATGTATTTCAATCCCATCTTCCTTGCAATAGTTCTCAAATTCCACATATGTGAACTCGCCTCAATTGTTTATTCTTAAACACTCAATTGGCATGTCGATACTCTTTTCAACCAAAGATCTGAATTCCTTAAAAGTATTAGATAATCATATTTTATTTTAAGTAAATAGACCCACACCTTTCTAGAGTAATCATCTATAAATGTCACAAAATATGAGGACCCTAAAAAATAAACTGTTGGGGATGGTCCGAAAACATCTAAATGAATGTAATCAATGATGCATTTTCTTAAGTGTCTTATTTTTTTAAAATTTTGTCTACATTGTTTTCCAAAAGTGCAATACTTGCAAAAATTCAAATCCAAAAACTTTAAACTTAGAAGTGAATTATGATCAACTAGTACCTTAAGCCATTTCTCACTCATATGACCCAAACAATGATGCTATAAATGAACAAAGTCACTTTCACCTTCAGATGCTACCACTACTTTATTTATTTTAGTTCTTCCTTCAAGTTGATAAAGGTTCCTGATCCTCTTTTCCTTCATGACTTCTAATATACCTTTGGAAACCTTCACTAGTCCACCTTGACTTGTACACCTGTAACCAACAAAACATATAACTCCCAAAGATATTAAGTTCTTTCTAATTTCAGGTACATGTTTCACATCTGTTAATGTTCTTATAGTACCATCATGAATTTAATCTGGATGCTACCAACCCCAACAATTTTACAACAAAAATCATTTCCCATAAAAAGAACACCATCATCAATAGATTGGTAAGTTGAGAACAAATTTATATGAAGATACATGTGGTTGGACGCACTAGAATATAACAACCAATGTTGATGTTGATGTGAAACATCACAAGTAGACAATACCTCATCAACCATACCTGAACCTGAACCTGAACTTGTATCAGTTGAATTAGTTTTGTTTTCTTCCTTTGTCAAGTCCTCTTTAGATGCTTTCTATATTTTCCACCAATCCTTCTCGAGATGCGGATATTTTCCACAAAACCAACATTTTTGCTTACCCTTATTTGCTTTTGACTTATATCTTGATGTGCCTCTCTGGTATTTCCCTCTTTCTGTAGATCGAATTATGACCACCAATTGCTAAGCCCTAATTTGTGACATGTTGTACCTTAATTGGGGCATATTACATTAGTATTTTTATTTTATTTATTTTGTCTTGGGTCCATTAGTTTTAATTGTACCTCCTAGTCTCCTATATATACCAAGGAGACCCTTTCATTTGGAATCATCTTGTAATTGTGAATTTGTATGATGTATAAGGAGGTTTCCCCCTCCAAGAGTCTTATTATATAAATATCTCTCTTTATTAAGGCTTTGAGTACTTATTATGAGTTTTTCATGCTATTTTTATATTTAGTTCTTAACATTTGGTATTAGAGCTAGACAATCCTCATGATTGGCTTCTTCAAAACATGTCTTCTTGGAATTTTTTCTACAATTTTTTTTTTGCAAGGATTTAGTATATGCAATTTTGATGGTGTAGTGGACACATATAGAGGTAACTTGGGTGAAAAATTAATATCTTGGTTCATTATATTTTTGGAGATACATTCTCTTCAAGTTAGGTTTTTCGACTAGTCCTAAAACTAGTCTAAAGCAAGTCTTCTTGTAATTTTCACTCCCAATTTTTTTCGGCTTGGTTTTAGGTTCTAAAATTTTTAAGATACAAAGGAGGAAAATTTAAGTATATTTTGTACAAATTTCATCCCTTGATTTATTGTACTATGAAATTTATTCCCTAATGAAACTAGGGTTTTTGATTGGTCCATATTTCATTCTCAAACAGGTGTTGGGAAAATTGTTATATCTGAAGATACAAACCTCCAAATTGAGTAAGACCTATTCCATTGGTTAGGTTATGATAATAAGTTGTACTGATACGAAATTATAGTTATGAAGTGACAACAGTGACACATGGAAATCCATACAAGTTCTCTCTCTTGAACAGGAAAAAATCAACACATCTTGGGAAAGTTATCATAAAATTCTATTGGAAAATAAAATCTTGGTCTAACCTCTGGGGCTGGAAATAAGACAAATCAATATACCTTAGGTATAAATTTTGGACTCAAAAGGATCGAAATTGCAGAGCTACAACAAAAGAAAGTTTAGCTAGCAGAACAGTCTCCAAATTAGGGTTATAAAAGATGTGTTTTTTTTTAAAATATTTGCATATCTTTTGACTAGATGATCCAATGGGGTGATTCAAAAAGTGAAATAAAGTGGGATAAAAGTATTATCACATAAATTTTGGAGAATCTTAGGGAGTTTTAGGTATAGACATATTTCGACTTCTTTAAACGTAGGAGCTGTCATTACTTGTCAGTGCTACAACCCGGGGACTATGTGGTTCTTCCACGTACCTAGAGTATATCAGAAGGCCCTTTTCAAACCATTTCACATTATAAAACACTAATAGGGATTTGATCTTCCATGTACCTAGTGTATATTGGGAGACCCCCTAGAATCTTGAGACCAACCAAGTAAACTATTTCATCTTCTTGTTGCTATACCACATCGAGAACAACACTCAGGGACATCACTCTCTAGTACATGGGTATTCGGATAGTACGACTAAGGGAATGTTAAATTCTCCTTAGTTATTTCCCTGAGATATTAGGTCGAGTACTATTGTTGGCCCCACATGTATATCAGAGAGATATAGCACCAGACACTCCCTTCTCTATGAAGACCCCTACCTAATCCAATTAGAAATTCCTACCTTGCAATGATACTTGGTAAACATGCCAACAAAAAAGGGAAATTCTACACAAAATAATCCCTCAGATAGTCCTACTTGGACTCTTTATGAAGGTGAAGAAATGCGCAAGGGAATAAAATATTTACAAAATAAGGCAGTAACAAAAGATGAACTATAAATGATGATGGATTCGAATGAAGCTAATATGGAAGCGATGATATATTCTAAGATGGATGGATTAAAATAGGATATCGTGAATGGGTTGAAAAAGTTGATAATAGAGAGGCCACCTGAAAGTGACAATGTATCCCATGAAATTCATGATGAAGAAACAAGGAAGATGAATCAAGAAGGGAGAAAATCCACCTTTGGGTTGAAGACCAACCACTTTCCTAAGATTGATAGGAGAAATTTTTATGGAAAGGATCCAATCACATGGATACTCCATATGGAGCAGCTCTTTGATCTACTTGACATGCCTCAAACACAAAAAGGTACGAATTGTGTCCTTATATTTAGAACGTAATCAGTTTATTTGGTATCGATGGATTTTTTCTCACAAATCACTTGTCACTTGAAAATTTTTCAATGAAGAAATGATAGCACACTATGATTATACAAGGAGCAATACCTTCTTTAGCCAGTTGATAAATCTCAATAAAAAGGGTTCAGTTGTGGAGCACATTGACAACTTCCAAATATTGAATATAAAGGTAACATATATTCCAAATGACCAATTGATTGTTGTCTTCATAGGAACTTTAAAGGATAAAATTCAACATGAGGTTATCCTTTGGGAACCCAAATTATTGGAGAATGCCTTCATGGTGGCGATAAATGTTGAATGTAAAAATCTCGATATGCCTACTAAAAGGACCACCCCTAACATTTATCGAGAGAATAATTTTCCTTCTTATAAACCACCTCAACCTACAAGGTTAGCACCTCAACAATTGGAGGAAATAAAAGAAACAGGTTTATTCTTTAATTGTGACAATAAGTATATTAAGGGACATAAGTGTGGTGAGAAGAAATTATTCTACATAGATTGTAAAGAGAAAGGAGAACAATAACAAGAACAAGAACCATCTCAAGATGAAGATGTAGAAGACATTTCTTCTGAAGAGATGACTCTCACCATATCATGTCATGCATTGGCTATAAATCACTACTCAAACCCTCAAGATCAAAGGATATATATCAAAAATAAAAAGGTAATAGTGCTAATTAATTCAGGTAGTACGCATAATTTCATTCATTGCAAATTAGCCAAAGCTCTCAATTGATTTATATTTCCAGCGCCATAGTTTCAAGTAATGATTGAAAATGTAGGAACTATTAATGGCTAAGGAAAATTTCATAAGATCAATTTTACTATAGGGGAATATGTAATGAATAGTCCAATGATTGCTATACCCATGGGTGGTGTGGATTTCATACTAGGGATCCATTGGTTACAATAATTTGGAACCATGGATTTTAATTTTCAAAAACTTTTCATGAAATTCTCATTGGAAGGAAAGGAATCTTAGTTAAATGGTATCACAGGGAAAACCATTAATGTTGTAATCTCTAATGGCATGACAAAATAATTTAAAAAGGGGCATCAAGTTGTAATTGTACAACTATGCTCACTATATGTTCAAACACCTAAGCCATCTATTCCCCTAGATCTCCAAGGGATCATTGATAAACATTCCAAAGTATTTGAAGATATTCTCATAGGTATTCTACCCACTTGCAATAATGGTCATTCTATTCACTTAATTTATGGAATTTCTCCTCCTAACATCATGCCTTACAGATACCCTTATGCCCAAAAGAATGAAATTGAGCATATGGTTGAAGAAATGTTAGAGGATGGAATTATTATACCTAGCCAAATTTCTTACTCTACACCGGTGGTAATGGAAGTCAAGAAAGAGGGCTCATGGAATATGTGTCCATATTATAGAGAGCTCAATAAGAAAACCATTAAATATAAGTTTCCCATTCCCATCATTGATGAATTGTTAGATGAATTATATGGAGCAATCTACTTCACAAAGTTGGATCTTCGTTCAAGGTATAATCAGATTATAATGAAGGAAGAAGATATCCCAAAAAAGAACATTTAGAACTCATAAAGGCCATTATGAAATTTTGGTCATGCCTTTTGGCCTTACGAATGCACCTTCCACATTCCAAGGGTTGATGAATTCCATTTTCAATTCCTTCCTTTGAAAAATTGTGTTAGTATTTCTTGATGATATACTAATCTACAACAAGTATTGGGAAGATCATGTTCAACATGTTGACAAGGTGCTACAACTACTAAAGGAGAAATAACTATATGCCAAACCATAAAAAAAATTATTTGGGGTGAAGGAGGTAGAGTATTTGGGTCATATTGATCTCATGAACATGTCAAGGTAGACCCTAACAATATTAAAACCATGATGGACTGGCCAATTCACAAAACATTGAAGAATATTAGAGGATTTTTAGGTTTGACTGGTTAATACCGCAAGTTTGTTCGTAACTATGGAAGAATAGAAACACCTTTAACTACATTAACTAAGAAGGATGAATTTTCATGGACTCCAGAGGCAATTCGAGATTTTGAAAAACTTAAAGAGGCAATGTGAAAAGCTCTTGTCTTGAAAATACCAGACTTCAAAACAACATTTATTACGGAATTTGATTCCTCAAGAAATGGCATTGGTGTTGTTCTAATGAAAGAAGGAAGGCCCATTTCTTTCCAAATTCGGCCACTCAAGGGAAATGACTTACACAAACCCATTTATGAGAAGGAAATTATGGAAATACTACATGCATTGAAGCAATGGAGGCCTTACCTAATAGGTAGGCACTTCAAGGTCGAAAGATATCATGAAAGTCTTAAATACTTCCTGGAACAAAGACTATCTTCAAAAGAACAACACAAATGGGTGACCAAGATGTTGGTTTATGAATTTGAAATCATCTACAAAGAGGGGACGAAAAATGTTGTGGAAAATGCACTCTCAAGAAAGGATGAATATGTTGAGGCATTTCTTTGTGCTATCTCTATCATCCAACCTAATTGGATAACATAAGCAAGGGATGAATGGAAGAATGATGCAGAAGTGTGGACTCTCATTCAAAGGTTTCAATAGGATTCCAGTGCATCCGATACATTTACATGGAAAAATGATTCTCTATGGTACAAATATTGATTATATTTATGTAAGAACTCCCAACTCAAGCAAAAGGTACTTCTTGAATTGCACACCTCTCTGGTAGGAGGACACTCAGGATTTTTGAAAAACTCTCATAGGGTCAAGAGGGAATTTTTTTGGGATGGCCTTAAAATTGATGTTCAAAGGTTTGTGGCAGAATGTTTGGTTTGCCAAAAAAATAAGGTGGAAAGAGTTAAGACCCCAGGTCTTTTGCAACCATTAGCCATTTTAAGTCGGTTTTGGGAGGAGGTTTCCATGGATTTCATCACAGGGTTACCAAAGTCTGAAGAAAATGTTATTATCATGGTGATTGTTGATATACTTATGAAGTACACACACTTTTGTTCACTCTCTCATCCTTTCAAAAATAGTACACTTGCTACCACATTCATGGAAACAATTCAAAATCTACATGGAATCCCAAAGATTATTGTAAGTGACAAAGATCCCATCTTCACTGGACATTTTTGGACATCATTATTTTCTTGTTTGGGTACTCAATTGGCTTATAGCTCATCTTATCATCCTCAATCTGATGGACGGAATAAGATAGTGAATAAATTTCTGGAAGGAAACCTTTGTTGCTTTGTCTCTTATATACAAATAGAATGTTTCAAGTTGTTACCCTTGGAAAAATGGTGGTATAACACTTCCTTTCTTATTTCAAAAAAAATAACACCATTTATGGCACTTTATGGATATCACCCACCACCCATCACTTCTTCTCTAAAATAAAAATCTAAGGTTAAAGCAGTGGAAGATCACATCGAGCATCAACAACAAGTTCTCCAGCTCTTAAAGTACAACCTGACCATGGCACACAATTGCATGAAACAACAAGCAGATCAACATCGTAGTGAAATATTTTTGAGGTAGGGGATTGGGTATTTTTAAGAATACAACCATACAAACATATGTCCCTCAAGAAAGATAAGAAGGATAATAAATCATCACCAAAGTAGTATGGACTTGATAAGGTGTTGCAAAAAATTGATACCATGCCATACAAATTGGACCTTCATGAGTACACCATGGTTTCCATGTTTCATGATTAAACAAGGTTATAGGTGAAAAGATCCCAATTCAAACTATCTTACCAAAAACTGATGAGGAAGAAAAAAACATATTGGTTCCTGAGGCTATCACTGACACAAGAATTCTCCAGTTGAGGAATAAATCAATTTCAGAGTATCTCATTAAGTGGAAGAAAGTACCTACTGGAGATTCCATGTGGGAAGATGAGTCTTTTATACACAGACATCCATAAATACTCAAGTGCTAAGGACAACACTTGTCTGAAGGGGAGGGGCATATTAAGCCCTGATTCGTAGAACATTACCCCTTAATTGGGGCATGTATTACATTAGTATTGTTATTTTATTTATGTCATGTTGGGTCCATTAGTTGTAATTGTATCTCTTAGTATCCTATATATACCAAGAAGACATTTTTAATTGGAATCATCTTGTAATTGTGAATTTATATGATGTATAAGGAGTTTTCCCCCTCGAAGAGGCTTATTATCTGAATTTCTCTCTTTGTCAAGGCGTTGAGTACTTATTATGAGGTTTTAATGCTATTTTGATATTTGGTTCTTAACACGATTTATTTTGTTGTTGAGGTTTATTTACTGTATATTATTCTCATTTCCCCAAACAACAGAGCTGCCACAAAAATATCATAATGAATGGAATTTGTTTTTCTAAACCACATAGATGTGACCAGATGATCTCAAGACTCAGGAAATGAAGACAATAGTGTAACTTCATTTTCCTCATCTTCATATTTTACTTCCATACTAGATAATTGACAAATGAGAGTATTGAAATGATCCATATGGATATTGGTGGCCATCTGCATATTCCAACTAGCTCCTCGTGTCCGTTTTTTATTCAACACGTCTTTTTGTAATGCTTTATAATTGTGAGTTCTACATTTATGTGGTTGTCTGAAGCCTCACACATTCTCCAGGTGGATACAGGTGGATTCTCTCCTAATCCAACTGGCTTATTTTGTATGTTTTCATGTTAGCACATTTTTTTGTACTTCCAAGGTTGTTTTGGGGCCCTAAATGTTGTTTTTTTTACTCTCCAAAGTCAAACTATAGATGGAGTCAGAGTATGACATCGGAATTGTAGTTCTTTGAAATACCTTTCCAACGAGCTATCACGTGCCTAAAATGGAGATCATATGCAAAATTTATGACCCTAGGAAGTTGAGGTACCAAATTACACCAACTTACCCATAGGGCCCACATGAATTTTGGTGTTTCACCTTATAGGGTTAGGTTTTTGGTTGTCTAGGGTTTTGGAATTCATGAGTAATATGAAAAGGGACTCTAGACGCTCGTTGTAATCCATTCTTATTAGACAGATGCACGTAGAAGCCACATATCTTCTCAGAGAAAGCTACCACCAATCGAGCAAGTTTCAGTTTTGTAGTTTTACAATTTCAGCCTATTTCATTATTTAATAGAAGATATTTCTCACTGGATATTTGTGTTATTCTTCCTATATCTGTGTTTATTATATTCATTATGTTAATCACTTCAATCCTATCCTAAATCCATATCAATAGTATCAGAGGGGTATGATCTTCATTTATTTTTCTTCGTGCATGTCCCGAAAAGGTCTGGGTACAAGAAGTTGGGACTCGAACCAATCGAGCCATTACCATATCGACCACACCAATCTCGACAAAAAATTATGGGAGACGAAAAGAAATATGATGGAGTAGGAGATCCTATTAAAATGTTGCTCGAGGAAGCCCTCACGTGACAAATGAACAAAATGATAGACAATTTCGCGCAAATCCTTCGACGGTTTCCCACGGGAGAAGCATTTTCATCAAGTGGCCATGCAACCCGCTTCACGGTATAGGTAAATTTTGATATTCCATTATTTGAATAAACGATATATGTGGATGATGTAGATAAATGGTTGAATCTGCTTGAAGGATATTTTTTCGTCCACAATTTTTCAGATAGGGAAAACATCACTTTTGCACTCCTCAAGGTCGTTCCCCATGTTAAATACTAGTGGGATACTTACTTTGAGCAAAGGGACATGGAGGAATCTGTAATTTTTTTGGTGTCCCCTACATGGGATTCCTTTAGGGACGCCATTAAATAATAATACTACTATGTTGGAAGCTACGAGGACCAGTACACCAGATGGACCACCCTACATCAAGAAAGGGACCAGATAGTACCAAACTTCACCAATATTTTTCATACCCTATGCACCAAATTGGGTATCAAAGATTCAGAGTGTCATGTGCTGCTCAAATACCATAGCTACTTGCATAGATATATTCAAACAGAAATGGAGTTTCTGGACATCGCCTCATTGGGCACGACTTATAGATACGCTGTCAAGATCGAGCAAAAATTTAAGAAAAAATGACGAGTGTTTGGATCTGCAAACCCCCCATAGCTGAAGCAGGTAAAATTCAACCCCAACCCATACAGTAAGGGACCAATTCAATATGTCCACCCTTAGGAAAATCCATCCAAATTGTAATACAAGAACGACATTGAGAAGACGAAGAAGGGCAAGGGAAAATGGTTTGAGTACCATAAAATTCCTTGGCACAACACCGATGCATGTCACTCCAAGAAGTCCCTCATGGGAGATTGTAACACCCATGTTTCCCACAACTTTTAATTAATCATAAAATAGGATTTTCCATGCTAAGCAATGTGGACAGTGTAAATGTATTATTGTTTGATTTACCAATAACTGACTGTGGGGGTGAAGCCTTGAAAGTACTGGCCATGATATCACTAGAGGAAAGAATGTGAAAAATATAAGGGAGCTTCATTATATCAAATAACCCCAAATTCCCTTCATGAGGATAATAAACCTCCTTCTGATCCCAAGGAGAGAAATCAGTTAATGACGAAAGGACCAGTGGTTAAATTATCAACCACTCCCATGAATGGAATCATGGCCAAAACTCCTGAATATTAGCCTGAAGTACCATTGGGTATGACAGGCCAAGATGACTGGATTTCCCTTATGACAGAAGGAACATGATGGGTCGAGAACCATCCTGGAAGAAAGATATACAAATGGATAAGGAGAATGCATGGAGCTCTCCAATGGATAATGAAGAGAAGGTCATGAGCTTAATTTTGAGTGAGCATCTTATAAACCTCGTGAAGGCCATAATAGAGAAGAAAATCTCTAAAAGTTTGTAGAGAACAAAACCTGAACAAAAGCTAAAACATAAAAAGAATCCTTGAGAACTACGAGAGTTCCCTGGTGATATCATGGCTCGACACAGGGGTGGCCAGAGTGATAAGAATGAATGCCTCTGAGCCTATGGTCGGGTGGAAGGATGAACACCCACAATCAGTTAGTTGGCTACCACCTGTAATAGATAAGTAATCACATATCTTGTGTATTTAAGTGGTACTGTGAATTAAAGTTGGATATCCTGTGAATGTTGCAGGGATGGATATGTTTTCTTAATGATTTATACTATATCCATTTTTGCATCTTCTTGATTGTGTAATTAGGCAAGTAGGAAATTATATGGATTGGACATGTTTTATACTCGTAAATTCTTGTTCTCTGTGGTGTCTTAAGCTAGATCCACGAACTGTGAGTTTATTGAACTTGGGCACAGTTTCATGTATGCATGTTGACCCTCCTAGTCGTTTTGAGTCCCTTGGAGGAAGGAGTCTACTAAAGCTCAGGAGAGACAGGGAATGTATGCACAGACTCTCTGCGAGGGAAGAAGAGACCAAGAACCACTTAATTTCTAGAGATTAAGGAATGAGCGTAAGGGGTACGCGGAAGAATTCTTCCAAGCGTTACGTTCAAGAGAAAGAGTGCAAGGCTATTAATCCTTTTAGAGACAAAAAATCTTAGGAAGAATAGTGAGTTTAAAGTATTGAAAGGGAAGGTTCCTTTGTTCGGAAGATGAACAAACGAGAACTATTCGGGAAGAACCAAGGTTTGTTGTGACCGTTGGAAACCTAAAGGAGTGCGGGAGTTAACCCCTTGATTCCTTCAGACTTCACAGGTTCGGCGAATTGAGAAAGTTCATCATAAGGGAAGTAAATATCCTTGAAGTCCCGAAGTTAATATGGAACTTAGATCTGAGGATGCCCAAGAACCATCCCGACCATCATATCTATGGGGTAATCATTTCGACATTGACCAACTGCGGGAGATTTCAACCGAGGAGTGATTCAAACTCCTGAAGTCCCTAAGTGCCAAAGTCCATCCTAGCCATTGGTTCCAGGAGACATTTGGCACCATATCCTTCACTTTTGAGGTTTAGTGCTTCAGAGGAAAATGGATTGTGTGAAGCAAGAACCCCTGAAGGTCGAAGTGTCGGAGTTCATCCTGATTGTTGATAGTACGAGATGCGTGTCTGAAGATATGACACTCCGGGAGGATTACACTCTGGAGGTTTGCGTTGGTGAGTACATTGTGATTTGTAGTCGTCGATTCGTGGGAGACATGCATGGATAGATCATGAACTCCGGGTGAAATCCTTTTGGGAGAAGGTAAACATGGAAAGGTAGAAACTCTCGAACATCGAAATCCCAAAATAAACCATGACCGTCGATCGCTAGAAGGGAACGTGGCGACAGAACGTGAACTCTGAGTGGAACCACTCTAGGAGAACGTGAAGAAGAATATTTTTAAATCATCGAAGCCCGAACAGCTGAATAATTCGAGAACCGTCGATCTGTGGGAGGACACATGTCATGAGATCGCGGACTCTGGGCAAAACCATTCTAGGAGAAATAGAGAGTGAGGAATCTGCTTACTTCGAGGGGAAGCGAATTTTGAGATTTGAGATATCGGAAGTCCAGAGACCTGAAGGAGATCTCGATCGTTGATTGAGAAGGGAGCCAAAGGACCATTGATCTGGTTGAAAGGGCCAAAGTCCCGAAGCAGAAGAAGAACCATTGGATTGGGAGGACGGGTGGTAGACGATCTTCCATTTCGGAGAAATCACTCTGGAATATGTTAGCACTCCGTAAATCCATTTGACTGATAAACAAACAAATAAGGTAACTCTTTCAACCAAATTTGAGACCCCAAACTAGCCTTTCGCATCTAGAGAGGGCTCTCTCGGAAATGGCGCGGTCTCCTTGCAGGATATGACTTTGAAAACAAAGGCTAGATTGAACACCTATGATATAATGGGTTTTGGTTATATTGGCGTACGAAAGTAAGACTTCGGATATGGGGTCGACATGAGGAAAATATGGTACAAATGAATCAGTGAATGGACTCAAAAGGATAAGGCTAGGCGAGAAACAACCTTCAGTGTAAAATCGTAATGTGTGGCGGGAGAAAATATAGGAAGTAACTCGAAGTGTCGTTGCGGGCGAATTCAGAGTTAGATTTAGAAGAAAATGTTTTGTCTAAGTGGTGCGAACAAGGGGCACTGTAGAGAGAATCCACAGGTTCAAAAATTAGTTCTGAAATAGACAGAAAAAGATATGAATAAAATATGACAAGAAGAACATACGTAAAGACAGAAAACAAAATACATCCAACTTCTACAGCTAGAATTTTTTCGTCAAGTTACAAGACCTTTGCATCAAATTACGGTCAAAAATCATATTACATACAATAGTTGTTGTCTACTAAATTTGCCAACCAACCTGGCTTACATCAAAAAGATGAAATATATAAACGAGAGCACCGCTTGGGATACCCTACCTCTGAATTGTTAACCCTAAACTAGGAAAACTGAGCAACATGCGCCGAAGACTCTTCGCATGGTGCTTTCCAAATATAGACAATAATTAAGTCTGTTCACTCGAGACCGTTTGCAGGTTTTTGATGCAAATCCAATCGTCGTCAATCTTTGATACAGAGAAAGATCTGTTTGCTATAACGGCTCTGATTTCTATTACACACTCATTTGCTAGAGGAGAGTGCGCAACAAGCCATTGTTTGATTGTCATGATTGTTATCAAAAAGGCATAGTGCTTTGGGGAAACGTGTCCTTCAAAACTGCCAAGATTTGTCTTATGCTTTTCGAATGTAGAAACGAACATCTACTAAACCTGCTTTTCCTACACGTTGGTGAGAGCCATGCGGGCTTCCTTCTCGATCGCTTTGCCTTCTCTGGGATGCTTCGTATGCCTTTCTTCCACCAGTCTTTGTGCTTCTCGCAACTGTACAATGGTGTCCTGCACCTCTCTGAGCTTCCTTTTCAACCATGCCACATTCCCTTCGCGACCCCGCGCTTCTGATGCTTCTGTAGTCTTTGTCACTAGTTCTCGCCTCAATTCCATGTTTTCCTGATAGAGTTCAGCGATAGCAAGCTTTTCCTGCTTCAGTTGCTGAGATGGCTCTTGATCATTCGCTCCTGTGATATTTGTTCTCCTGGTTTTTCTCCTATTTCCGCGGCTTGATCCTTGAGAAGGTTCTAGCCAGATGACGTGCATGAGTAGTTATTCAGCTACCGATATGGCTCACTACTCTTCTAAAACTCACACTTCCATGGTCTATTTTTTCTTCCTTGGCCTATCCCTTCTCTGAGGGATTTGGTGTTGGGGAGAGGGGGATCCAACTGTATTCCCTTCTTGTTTGAATCCCTTCGCTTCGGATTCTACATGGTTTGATCTAGTCTTCTCTGTGGGTAAAAGAATAGCTCCTTTCATGTCTTTGGGGATGCCCGCCGCGGGCGAGAAAAACTCCTAGTCTTTTTGGGGCTAAGAAATTGCAGTTTTGTTGCTCCATGCTCCTTTCCTTGCGCACTAAGAGGTCGCCATGGTGAGAAAAATGTGTATTTTGCATGCATTATATCGAACAAACACATCGGGGGAAAACTTTGAACAAACTGGACTGGTAAGGGGAATTGCAGATAGAGTTTGGGCCTGGCTCTACGACTGGAGAGAGTGTCGAACATTTGAGATTTATAATGAGCTCGACAAGAGATGAAATCATGATAGAGAATAATGAATTCATGGCAATGAGATGTTCAAAGTCGAGTTGCAAATTTTCCATGGCAAATCCCTGTGTGTAGGATACAAGTGATAAGATTTGTTGGGCATGCATGATACAAACGATGTAATTTTTCATTCCCTCGTCTTTCATGATGAACTAATAATAATAGTTGTACTTGCTGATGTTATTTCCATTAACCACTTGACTCGACCTAAGAATGTAGAGACTGGTTTCTCAACGAGACTCAACTCTCTTTGAAAATACATACTCGTACCACTTATACAAGTTTCGGCTCTAACATCCCTTCCCATTTTCAAGGGCCAACCAGCCACTTGCTCACTTTGACCTCACGGTGCTACATACCTGACTTCACATGTTTGGATGCATGGTTCACAACATGACTTAAAACCTACTCTTAAATGGAAAGAAAAATGGTGGTGCTAACAACTTAGTGGTGAGTATTCCTGCCTATCACGCGGGTTACCCAGGTTTGATCCCCGACAACGGTGCCATAATGTTAGCACTCAGTGAATCCATTCGGCTGATAAACAAATGATGAAGGTAACTTTTTAAACCAACTTTGAGACTCGAAACTAGACTTTCAGATCTGGAGAGGTCTCTCTTGGAAATGGTGTAGTCTCTGCGTAGGATATGACTTTGAAAACAATGGCTAGATTTAACACCTATGTTATAATGGGTTCTGGTTATATTGGAACAGGAAAGTAAGACTTGGGCTATGGGGTCGATCTGAGGAAAAGACGGGACAAATGACTCAGTGACTGGACTCGAGAGGATAAGGCTAGGCTAGCAACAACCTTTAGTGTAAAACCATAATGTGTGGTAGGAGAAAATACAGGACGTAACTCAGAGCATCACTGCGGGTGAATTCAAGGTTATCTTTAGAAGAAAACCTTTTTTCTAAGTGGCGCGAACAAAGGGTGTACAGTAAATCTGCGGGTTCAAAAATTCATTCTGAAATAGACAAAAAAAGATATGAATAAAATATGACAGGAAGCACATACGTAAAGAGAGAAAATACAATACATCCAACTGCTACAACTAGAATATTTTCGTCAAGTTACAGGACCTTTGCATTAAATTCCGGTCAAAACTCAGATTACATACAATAGTTGTTGTCTACTAAATTTGCCAACGAACTTGGCTTACATCAAAAAGATGAAATATATAAACGAGGGCACCGCTTAGGATACCCTGCCTCCTAATTGCTAACCCTAATTTAGGAAAAATGAGCAACATGCGTCGAAGACTCTTCACATGGTGCTTTCCAAAAATAGACAATAATCAAGTTTGTTCACTCGAGACCATTTGCAGGTTTGCCACGAGAATCTGATCATCAATCAGGCTTTGATACAGAGAATTATGTGTCGTTGTATCCCTTTGATCAGGTGTCCCAACGAACAGGTGTCTTTCAGGAGCTTGTTGTCTGCTACAATGACTCTGATTTCTGTTACGCACTCATTTGCTGGAGGAGAGTGTGCAACAAGTCGTTGTTTGATTGTCATGACTGTTATCAGAAAGGTATAGTTTTTTGGGGAAATCTTTCCTTCAAAACTACCAAGATTTGTCTTATGCTTTTCGGATGTAGAAACAAACATCTGCTAAAATTGCTCTTCCCACGCACTGGCAAGAGCCACACGGGCTTATTTCTCATTCACTTCGCCTTCTCTGGGATGCTTTGTATGCCTTTATTCCACCAGTGTTTGTGCTTATCGCAGATATACAATGGTGTCCTACGCCTCTCTGAGATGCCTTTTCAACCATGCCACGTTCCCTTCGTGACCCCACGTTGTTGATGCTTCCGTAGTTTTTGTTGCTAGCTGCCACCTCAATTCCATGTTTTCCTCATAGAGTTCAACGATAGCAAGCTTTTCTTTCTTAAGTTGTTGAGATGATTCTTGATCATTTTCTCCTATAATATCTACTCTCCTTGTTCTTCTCCTGTTTTTATGGTTCGATCCTCCAACAGGTTCTAGCCAAATGACACGCATGAGTAGTTCTTCAACTACCGATATGGCTTGCAGGTCTTCTAAAACTCGTGCTTCCATGGTCTCATTATTCTTCCTCGACCTGCTCCTTCTCTGAGGCATTTGTTGTTGGGAAGAGGGGACTCCTACTGTCTTCCCTTTTTGTTCGAATCCCTGTGGGTAAAATAATATCTCCTTTCACGTCTTTGGGGATGCCTGTCGCAGGTGAGAACGAATCCCAGTATTTTTGGGGCTCGGTCCTTGAAGTTCTGTTGCTCCATACACCTTTCCTTGCTCTTTGAGAGGTCTCCATGGTGAGACAAATGTGTATTATGCATGCAGTATATCCATCAAATGCACCGGGGGAAAACTTTGAACAAGCTGGACTATCAAGGGGAATTTGAAACAGAGTTTAGGCCTGGTTCTACGACTGGAGAGAGTGTTGAACATCCAAGATGTATAATGAGTTTGACAAGAGGAAATCATGTCAGAGGACAGTGAATTCATGGCTACGATATGTTCCAAGTCGAGTTGCAGGTTTTCGATGGAAAATCCCTTCTTGTAGGATACAGGTGATAAGATTTGTTGGGTATGCATGATATGAATGCCGTAAATTTTCATTCCCTCGGCTTTCATGATGAACTGATAATAATTTTTTTACTTACTAATGTGATTTCCATTAACCACTTAACTCAACCTAGGCACGTAGAGACTGGTTTCTCAACGGGACTCGACTCTCTTGGAAAAGACATACCCGTACCACTTATATAGGTTTCAACTCTGACATCCCTTCCCATTTTGAAGGGCCAACTGGCCACTTGTTGACTTCGGACTCACGGTGCTAAGTATCTGACTTCACATGTTTGGATGCATGGGTTGCAACGTGACTTAAAACCGACACTTAAATGGAAAGAAAAATGGTGCTGCTAACAAAATAAACAAGAGTTTGAGAATTGAATACCCCAAAGGCCGATCTTGCGGAGAATATCATAGCCACATATCTAAAGGGACAGGTGTCAACAGATCTTCCATTTTGGAAAATTGTCATACGGAGAAAAGTAAATATTTGAGAGTGAAAACATTGAAACCTGAATAAAAAAACAAATCATGTTTGTTTTTTTGAAAGGGTCAGATTTGATCCATAGGTTCGAAAGGGATAGATCTGAGCCATCATTTCAAAAGTATCGTCAATATAGTGAGATCAATGGTCACATCGCATTGCGGGGACAGAAGGTGTTCGAACTTTAAAAATTTAAGGACAGGCCGCAATCAAGACCACGGTATTGAAAAAAGGACATGTGGTGGCTCATGGTGAATTGCGGGGTGAAAAATCAGTTTGGTTCCAAACCACTCTTAGTCACACCCGCAATTCCATAATTGGAATTCAATTGTAACCCGCAGTCATATGCAATGGTCGCCAAGAGAAAAGGGAGTAACACCAACACTGGGACATCGTTGAAGCACAAAGGAAAAGGTCGTCGGTATCATAAGACCTACACCAGAGGCCAAAAGCGCTTGTGTTTGATTAAGGCATGAGACTATCAAGGTCTCAAAGTTTTGTTTGACTTAGAGAATCAAAGAATCTTAACCAGAGGGTCGAGATGAGTCCCGGACTTTCCAAATTAGAAATCCTAGATGGAGAATCTTTCCATTAAGAAAAGAAAAAAAAAGTATGCCCCACCATGGGTGTGTTACAGCGAGTTGAAGGCTTTCGAGTCATAGGTCGATTCTCATTCCAAGTCAAATCCTGAAGGAGGAAAGCAGATTATTGATGTTGAACCCAGTTCCACAGTCTCTACCACCAAATTCTGGCCAAGCGAACCCGAAGAACCAGAGGAAGGGGAACGCCTCTTTCATTCGCAAATGTAGGTCAAGGGGGCTCCGATTCATTTCGTTGTTGATAGCAGTAGTCAGAAGAACCTAATTTCAACAGAGGTCATCATGCGACTGGACCTACCAATGACAGCACACCCATGACCCAACACCATCGGCTAGCTTCGTCAAGGAAGATATCTTTGTGTCAGCCAACAATGTCATCTTCCCTACGACATCAAGCGTTTCAAACATGAGGTACCGTGTGATATTTCTCCCCTTGAAGTTTGTGATGTTATTTTAGGACAACCATATTTGTGGAAGCGTCATGTTGTGTATGAGTCTATACCCCACAATGTTATTATTACTTTTGGTAGACAATTGTATAGGATCCAAGAGGTGGCACCGCCTACTACTATTTCTTTAATATCTGCTAAGAAATGTAGTAAGGCCATTTCATAGACCGGGAAGTTCTTCTTCTTTGTGATCCATGCTCATAGTAAGAAGAAGGTCATCACCACATATGTGGCCTCTACACAATGCCTCTCTTCACAGCAGAAGAAAGTGGACAGGATCATGGAAGAATACAGCTACATCTTCGCCTGACCTACAGGGGTACCGATGCACTGCCAGGTCAATCATCCAATTGATCTAACCTCTGACACACCTCTACCTAATGGACCAGTCTATCGGCGCTTGCTGATGAAGAATGACGAAATGTAGCGTCAAATCCAAGAGCTTCTTGTTTAAAAAGGGCACATCAGACCTAGCTCCTCCCCTTGCAAAATCCCGTTTGTACTGGAGGAGAAGAAGGATGGGACTTGGAAGCTCTGTATTGATTACAGAGCCTTAAAAAAAATGACAGTCAGGAACCACTACCCCATTCCCAGGATTTATGACCTTGTTGACCAAATCAAGGGTGAAAAGTTATTCAACAAGATTATCTTGAAGTCTGGCTATCATCAGGTTCCCATCGAACCAACTAATGTCTAGAAGACAACGTTCAAGTCTAAAGAAGGTCTCTATGAATGACTAGTCATGCCCTTTGGCTTAACAAATGAACCAACCACTTTCATGAGGTTGATGGATGATGTATTGAGACCCTTCATGAACTCCTTTGTTGTACTATATTTGGATGACATCCGCATCTTCAGAATAATGTGGGAGGAGCATATGCGCCATATTCAGCAGGTTTTGAGCACTCTACAGTAGCACAAGCTTTATGCCAACTTAGAAAAATTCTCTTTCGGCATGAACATTGTCAAATACCTGGGCTACATTGTTTATGTGAATGGGGTACATGTTGATCCAACTAATATCCAAGTCATCCGTGACTAGCCAACCCCAACCACACTGATTGAGCTTCGGAGCTTCTTGGGACTAGCCAATTTCTACCAATGGTTTGTGTTGGGATTCTCCCATATTGCTTGGGCCCTCAGTCAGGTGATCAAGGGAGGTGGTAGGGACAATTTCATGTGGGGGAAGGAGCAACAATGAGCATTCGATGATCTAAAACATCGCTAATGCTTAGCTCTCATACTCTCCTTACCAGATCTGAAACAACCATTCAAGATTGAGACTGGTGCATCTGACTATGTTGTGGGCACATTCCTCACTCCTCATGGGCATCATGTGGCATACCATAGTGAGACACTCTTTGATACTTTATGGAAATACCCCACCTATGACAAGGAAATGTATTCCATTTTCCAAGCTTGTCGTCAATGGAAACATTACGTTCTAGGGAAAGAGACGATCATACACACTGATCCTAAGCCTCTACAGTTCATACAAACACAGGGGAAATTGCATAATGACTACCATCAAAATTGGTCCACCTACCTGTAGCAGTTCCATATCAACATCAAGTACAATACATATATCTCCAATCGTGTCATTGACTACCTCATTCGGCCTCCTATGGTTGCAGTTACCACTATGCTCCATTCTTGTGGACATTAAACATCAGAGTGGCCCTAACCTTACCAACAAGATCTGGACTTTTCCACCACATATCAACTCTTGGGTACAGGCACCACTGTCACTAATTTTCAAACTAAGGATGGACTCTTATACCACCTAGGCCATCTTTGTGTTCCTACAAGAAAGCGTGCAAAATTGATTTGGGAAGCCCACTACAGTCGGGTGGCAGGACATTTTGGCATAGAGAAAATTGTGGTTGTTCTTCAGAAACATTTTTATTGTCCAAAACTTTGACAGGACATCAACAAGTATATCAGGTCTTGCACTGCCTGCGCCATTGCAAGCCAACCATCAAGAAGCAAGGCTTATAGACCCCTCTTCCTATTCCTGAGAAGCCATGGGAATCCATCTCCATGGATTATATGTCTGGTTTTCCTTCCACCAAGCACGAAAATGACTGCATGTTTGTGGCCATTGATCGGTTTTCAAAAATTTCCATCCTCACAGCCTGTAAGAAGAATTTCACAGCGACAAATATTGCCAAGCTCTTCTTCGAATGAGTTTGGGTCCACTTTGGGATACCACAGACCATCATCTTCAACTGAGACAGCAGGTCCTCAACACCTTTTGGTCAAGTCCTTGGTCTGTGTTGGACACCAAGCTCACAAAATCCACTGCTTTCCACCCCGAAACCGATGGCCAAACCGAGGTCGTTAATCGGATGATTATGCGCATCATGCGCATGTACAATTCTAAGCATCCCCGAACATGTGACGAGAGTCTCCCATATGTCCAACATAGTTACTACATGTATCTCCATAGTTCAATCGACTATAGCCCATTTCAGGTGGGTCTAGGATTCTAACCCTTGGGACCCATTGATGGTGCAATTCCTCTTACCATCGCACAGACAGAATCTTCCCCCGATCAGTCTGCGATCGACAAAGCCACCAGATTCATTGAGCGGATTCAACACATCTGCCAACAGGTCGAGGAGATTTTGTAGAAATCTAATTCTAAGTACAAGCAACGCCATGATCAACACATGGTACCACACCAGTTTCAGGTTGGCAACAAAGTATGGTTACATTTGTAGAAGGAGTGTCTCACCGGGCCCCATCGGAAGCTTCTCCCACTTTGTTATGGAACTTACACTATCACCAAGGATATGGGTAGCAATTCTTTTGAGCTCAACACTCCACCCTTCCTTGGTTTTCATCCAGTATTCAATCTGGACCTCCTTCGACCATATTTTCCACCATTATTAGAGACCTCTTAGATCTCCGAAAAACTGACACCAACAGATATCAACACTGACTGCATGGAACAAGCATCCACCGACCAAATAGTAGACACACAGGTCAAGGGCACTCACTAGCAGTGGATCCAACTTTATCAGGTTGTCAAAGTAAGGCAACTCCTACACCAAGGCAATTGGCTCACCCAGGGCCAAATCCTGCAGAAATTTCCTCACCTGATGGGGGAACTCAACTCAATGGAGACCATTGCTTCCTAAGGGGGAAGGATTGATCCAGATGGATATTGGTGGCCACCAAACTATTCCATCTGGCTCCTCGTGTCCATTTTTTACTTAGCACGTCTTTCTATACTTCTTTATAATTGTGAGTTTGACACTTCTTGGGCTGTATGAAGAAACATTTAAATGATCATCAATTTTTGTAACTTCTTTCATCTATAAGATGTACAACTGCCTCTTCAAGAAGATTGTGTTAGTAAAGTAATTTGTCATATAAATACATTCCAGTCTGTTCCACAAATCTATTGTTGTCTCCTCTCCAATGATGTTAAACAACACTTCCACAAATTTGTTGTTGTCTTCTCTCCAATGATGTTAAACAACACTTCCAAAAATTTGTTGTTGTCTCCTCTCCAATTATGTTAAACAACACTTCATCTGTCAGACACAAATGGATGGTACTGAGGGATCTTGCATCCAGATCTTCCAAATCCTCGTCTATCATGCTTGTCGGTTTCTTTGTCTTTTCCACTAACGCCTTTTGCAATCCTTGTTGCAGAAGAAAATCTCACATCTTGAGCTTTCATAGCTCAAAATTATTATTGCCACTGAATTTTTCCACCTCAAGCTTAGAACTATACACTTTT
>ML780981.1:212579-224518 GCA_009831015.1 Picea engelmannii | reverse complement strand
AAATCTTTTTCCTTTTCTGCGCTCTCCTCGTCCTTTCTGAGCTCGATTAATTTCTCAGATCTATTAGCAGGACCGATCTTACGGCTGCGTCTATCTGTCCTTTGCTCCTTTAGTGTGCTCTTTGTTGCTTCTGCAAAGAGTTTCTCCCGAGGAAGGAAATTCATGAATCTTTCACGAATTTAAAAGAATTTCATGAACTCTTTGAATGTTTTTGCCCTCTGCAACAATCTTTCACTAAGTTGAAAGAATTTTCACGAGATCTTTATATGTTTCTACCTTCTGCAGCAATCTTTCACGATTTTGAAAGAATTTCACGAGATCTTTAGATGTTTTTGCCTTCTGCAACAATCTTTCACGAATTGGAAAGAATTTCTTTGAATTCTTCAAATGTTTCTGCCTCCTGCAGCTCTGACTCCTCAATCTTTTGAGCGTATTGCACTCTGCTTCCTCGTGTGTGCTTTCTGCGACGATCTTTTGAGCAGATGGCGGACTATAGATTTCTCTCCAGGCTTTGTGAAGAATCTCGCATCCTATGCTCTCGTTCACAGTGTAAGCTCTGTGTTGTAGAGGATAAGGCTTACTGTTGAAGCTCTGATACCATGACAAAGTGAGAAGAAGAGAATACAGAGAAAGAGCAGAGCAGAAATAGTATTCGGTATATTAAGTATATGAAGAAAAGAGTACATGAGAAAAGGGAAAATAGATGAGCTAAATAGGCTCAAGCAAATCAAAAACATCAAGAAATGATAGTACAACTGGCTAGGACAACTGGCAGTGTACAGTCAGACTGTTGAGGCTACATTATATTTAACAACCTTGACCTCTGATACCACTTGTTATGTAGAGGAAGCATCAATTGAGTAAGAACTAATAGCAAAGAAAACAAGACACAATCAT
Source organism: Picea engelmannii (assembly GCA_009831015.1). Taxonomy (NCBI): domain Eukaryota; kingdom Viridiplantae; phylum Streptophyta; class Pinopsida; order Pinales; family Pinaceae; genus Picea; species Picea engelmannii. The sequence goes on along the minus strand of ML780981.1, from coordinate 223,621 downwards.
TACATCAATTGAAGAAAGTTTTAAGTGGAAATCCCTTCAAGGAAAAAACCACAGATACTCTTATTAATAAAGGGAGAATTACAACAACACTACATTGCTACATCACACCTATACAAGTATGCTAGTTATGTAGGATTTGATAAACACTTAAACAAACTTATTACAACCAGATCCACCAATTACACATTATTTCACTGAAGTGTACATACATACACATTCTATTTTTAACTAAAAACAATATACATGCATCCACATGAAAAATTAGTGGACATACTTTACATAGAAAATTAGTTAACATACTTACACACAAAAGGACAAAGAAATAACTTTATTTTTTTCTCAACAAAATGTTTGTTGAGCACTAAAAAAAATGTGCAGCCGCTAAAGATTGGAATTTGGTAGGTATGATTCATAAATGCAAAGATTGGAATTTGGTGGGTATGATTCATAAATGCAAGCGAGTAGGTGGTAAATAATCCAACCAAGCTTAGCGGGAAAAAGGAAGACCGCAAAGCAGAACTATCGAAGATTGGTAGTTACCATTCATAAATTCAAGTAGATGATGGAAGGCTAAGTTGATTCAAACTAGAATTGTTCCTCAAGATTCACCACAACCAAAGCATTTGATTGCCAAGAGGATTTACCACAACCAAAGTATTTGATTCTCAAGAGGATTTACCACAACCAAAACATTTAATCGATAATACCCACTACTAAGCTATAATTTTAGTGATACATGCATACATGATTTCCATGACAATAGAATTGTATTATATAGAAATGATAATATTTATTTTTTAAATTGCACACTAGTGGAAGTCAATTCTTTTTAAAAATGTTATGATAATGAAATGACAGGTAAAACAAGTCAATTCTTTTTTAAAATGTTATGATAATGAAATGACAGGTAAAACATATTATGAAAAGTTTTTTAATCATTGAATTGAAAAGTTTTTTTACCTTTCCATTGACAATTTTTAAATAACTTTTCTTTTAAATGTAATAATTAATTTTTTGATTTCAATTTTTATTTTGATGGTAAATAATTTAATAACATTATATAACCCTTATATGAAGGCAAACAAACCTGTTCAATGTTGTGGTTGGTAGTATATATACATTTGAACACCTTGTTATATATGAAACAGTATTCACAATTTATATACCACTTGTCATAGTATTGATAGGTACATAACTTGAGAGGGTGTATATACCACCTATTGAAAAGTGCATAGCTTGAAAGGGTGTATACATTACTTATACCACTTGTTGCAGCATTGAATTAAATGCTACTCAATATGTTGTATATTTTATATTACTAGCCTTCTATAACAGGCTAAATGAACAATAACGATTTCAATTTTCACAGCTGCTTACGTAGACTCTTAAATTGAAAAATTGAATGACTAGTCCAGTAACTACCTTGTGATAATAACCTGCAGTTGGTCTTAACCCTTTTAACACGAGTGATATCTTTTAAAACAAATACAATGCAATGGCGATGCAAATTTGACCCTGGTCTTTCTTCTTAACGTTTGTATCACAGCCAATGGGGCCCCATCTTTTCCAAGTTATGATGCGGGATGAAGATCTCGGAAGCGGATGGTGCCAACGGCTTCCGCATGAAATCAGCAAGTGAAAAGCTGGACACTACACAAGCCACCTGGTTTCCCGGTTATCACGCTGACAAGGTTGATAGTACACAAAGCACGTGGTTTCCCTGTGATGAGGCGGAGAAGGTTCGTAGTACACAAAGCACGTGGTTTCCAGGTTAGCAGGTTATTATAGATTCGGTATGCTCTAATGGATTATAATAAAGCCTTAATCAGCGTAAGTTAGAATAATAATTCAACGTACCGTCTCATACTACAGGGAAACAAACTTGGATTTTAGTCTAGGTATCGTTGTCTTATCGCCTTATGATAATTATGGACGTGACCTTTTATTCGGAGTGACGAATACGTGCGACCGGTGATGACCTAAACGCGCATCCAGCGATACAATCAAGAGCAAGCAATAGTACCCATTTTGTCTACGGAAATAAGAAGATTCCCTTGGTTCTGTATGATAATCTCGTGGGACTAACATCAAGCGAGTGAGTTAATGATATGATTCACTGTTTTTTTTATCTTCTCCGTTTGATACACTCAAATCGGATATTATTGTTATAGAATGAGATGCAAGGTACAGCAAAGCTTAACAAAAAATCCCGAATTCATAGGACGGTTCCACAGGCATTGAAATACATAATCAAGAGCAAAGTTTATCTACTAGCACAGCCGCTAACTCGCGGCTGAGAACGTCGAAAGGTAGCGGCTGAGAACCCGTGTTTTCAATATACTGAGAATATGTGCCCCCAATATAAAACGTTTGTGGTAATTTGTCTGTGGTAATATGAAACGTTTGATTGCATTAGGTTGATAAATGGAACGTGGTAATTACATATCTTTACAGTGATTTTTTAATGTGATTAGGTAAATGTTAAAAAGTAAACATGTTAACGGATGCCTTGATAAATGCAAAAAGTTATGAACAATAAATCTGATCCATTGATTTTGGAGGACGACTAAGAATATGCCAGCATCTTCAATACATAACCATCAGATTAGGGTTTAAGGTTAAATAAGGTTAAAAGATCATTAATTGTACCCATTGTCAATAGGTGTAGCGTAACCAGAATTGACTAAATTATGAACTGGATGAAGTAATCAAGAGCAGTCATCGATTCATTACATTGCTAGCAAGGAATACTGAGCAGAGCCAGAGTGTATAGAAAGATTGATCGAAAGTACGACGATGCTCTAAGTTTGACATTGCCTTTATCCTTGACTATCAGGAATTCCAGTTATGATAAATTGAGATCAAACTAGAGCTTATTCGATATATAAGATCTGAAAGGATTTTGAATTTAGTTTTATTATAGTAAATATAAATAAATGTGTCGAACTTTCACTCCAACAACTATTGTCTTTTAATTATTGAATCTAGTTTAGTGCAGGAATGTTAATTCTTCACTCCAACCATGGTAATTGGAGTGAAGAATTTATTTATTACATTTTTTATTATGCTCATAGAAGCAAGGTCTTTTTTGCTGGACAGACTTTTAGGTCAAATTCAACTAAAAGCTAGAGCTTATAATATCTGAATGGAATTTGAATTTAGTTTTACTATAGTAAATATAAATAAATATGTAGAACCTTCAATCCAACAACTATTGACTTTAATTATTCACTATATAAAATCTGAATGAAGTTTGAAATTAGTTTTATCATAGTAAATATAAATAAATATGTAAAATCTTCACTCCAACAACTATTGACTTTAATTATTTAATCTAGTTTAGTGCAGGAATGTCAATGGTAAACTCCAGTTGAAGTGAAGAATCTATTTATTACGTTTTTTATTATGCTCCCATAAGCAAGGTGCTTTTTGCTGGAGAGGCTTTTCACAGGCTGATGTGTAATTCACTACTTTCGAAGTCGAGTCGAATCTCTATCATAGAGATTTCTGATGATTATTATTGAGAACTACGCTAAACTACCACCGGCAGGTTGAAACGATCCGTGAATAATGATTCAAACCTGTAGGGAGACGGTCATCAACTGCGTTTGATACCGGGCATTCATATGTATCTCTTTGAATTAGGTGCATGATTTATTAAAAATGTTAATCTGTATTGTTGTTTGAAATTGTAATTTTGAATATTTAAGTAGTTTTAGAGTTTATTTTATTAGTTTAATATTATAATTTATAATTGTTAAAATTATAATTTTATATTAAACTGAAAAAATTCTACTAAATTAGGAAAGGAATGGCATGATATAGAAAGGAAAGGAATGGCATGATATAGAAAGGAATGGCATGATATAATGGCTCCTTATGGCATACTGTTATGATGTCAATTATCTGTATCAAATAAACATGTAATGAATACTATCCAAAAAAATAGGATGAGCTATCCACAATTTTAGCTGAAACCATCTAATACTAACGATTCAAACCAATCCATATATGGTTTGATCATTATTATTAAATATTTAAATGGTGTTTAAGGATTTGTCAATTTAATCATTTGGTCAGGGTGTGTAAGGTTAGAATTAGACATATCTTACCTATTATACAGTGAGTCAAGCATCATGTAAATTTGATATACATTATTTATTGACAAGATGCACACATCAATAATGATCTCATTATATAATGCTTAAAGTTAGTACATAATTGTCAAGCATCATGTAAATTTGATATACATTATTTATTGACAAGATGCACACATCAATAATGATCTCATTATATAATGCTTAAAGTTAGTACATAATTTTATCTTAGGATGAGCTATCCACAAGCAAGCTGAAACCATCTAATACTAATGATTCAAACCAATCCATATATGGTTTGATCATTATTATTAAATATTTAAATGGTGTTTAAGGATTTGTCAATTTAATCATTTCGTCATGGTGTGTAAGGTTGGAATTAGACATATCTTACCTATTATACAGTGAGTCAAGCATCATGTAAATTTGATATACATTATTTATTGACAAGATGCACACACCAATAATGATCTCATTATATAATGCTTAAAGTTAGTACATAATTTTATCTTAGATAACCTTTTAACTAGTACATCATTTTATATTTTAAATAACTTTTTAATTGTTATTTTTTTAATTTAAAATTTTTAATGTTATTTTTTTAATGACTTATAAAAATATATATCTTTAAAATTCTTCCATTTTTTTCTAAATTTTGATTTATAAAATTTTACATTATAAAAAAAATAATAATATATGAAAAAAACTTTCAAAATGATAAAGATATTAACTCCTAACTTGTGTCATTAAACAAAGTACTCGGTATGTTATATGGAAGATGGACATTTCTTATTAAAATATTATTAACAATATCACTTTAAAAGTTATTAAAATATTACTCACAATATCACTTAAATATTACTAACAATATGGTTAAAAAGATATTATTATTATTAATATGTGATGTTAAAAAGTATTATGAATAAATATGTGTTGTTAGTGTTAATCTAAGGTCCTTATTTTGTATCCACTAAACTTATAAAAGGGAGGACATTTTATGTTAAACTCCAGATTGAATATCTTAATACAAGTTTATTTTCTTTATGATTTAGTTCATTTATGATTCAACTTCAAGTCTATGTCACCTCTTTATTTCGGTTGGAATTTCAAATTGGAAAAGTTAGTCAATTTTTACGATTTAAATTACTATAATGTATGTTTTGTCTGTTTTAAGTAAGAAAGTTAAGTAGGGCTGGAATTTCAACTTGGAAAAGTCTCTCAATTTTTACTATTTAAAATATTACAATGCATGTTTTGTGTGTTTTAAGAAAGAAAGTTGATGGTTTCAATAATTTGTTAACCGTATTTGATGGGAAAATTGGCATTTCATGAGCAATTTTCCTATCAAATTTCATCCCTAGTCTTAAGCTCATTCTATAACTCAACACTCAATATTCCACACTAGGCATTACCATTCGTCTGCTCCATAGGTACCTCACAAACCCTCCCAACCCTCCTATATCCATTGTTGATAATGAATACTTTTCTGTATTTTTGTCAATTAAGGCCTTCATTAACATTTCTAACCATGTTGAAATCTTCCACATTATGAAATCTATCAAGTTTTCTCGTAACCTTTGTAAAGGTGTAGTGTAGCTAGTAAGTTGAATTCCCGAGTTCCAGGATTCCACCTCCCCAATTGTCGAATCATGGATCTCTTGAAGTCAATCAATAGACATCAATCTATATGCATGTTTGGTAACCTCACAACTAAAGAGGGGTCATTCCCACAACTGTTGAACTAATTGGACAACCATCCATTCTAAACCTTTACATGCACTTGATTCCTTAAAACTTTCAAAATACAATTGCTTAGGAATTAGAAACCAATTACCTATTATTAATTTCACCATAAAGACTAAACAATTGATCATCTTATGAACATATTATTAGAATTGAAAATGCATAAAACACAATTCACATATGATAATTAACAACCACACAGATAAGAAACACAAGGATTTCACGTGGTTCACCCAAACGTTGGGCTATGTCCACCAAACATAGGCATTGGTTGTTTTATTATTTAGATCATGGAGATTACAATAGACTAGCAAGTTCTCTCATTCCTCTCACTCTGTCGTATATGCCTCTATGGGCTTACATGAATTTATATACATTTACACAAGAAATTGATTATTAAATGCACTCCTATCCATATTCTAACTTGGTCTATTTTAGTTGCAAGAAATACAAAATAATAGGATCCAAATCCATCCTTGGAGGAATTCGTTGTCACCAAATCCCAACAATCTCCACCTTGACAACAATTGCCTTGATACCTTGCTCCTTCCTTTTGTTCATCACCTTTTCTACAAGCCAAGAGAAGCCAAGCACCACTACAGCTTCTCTAATAAAACTAGTTTCATGATCTCAACTGTGTGACTTGCATGAGCTTGGATTTCCTGAGGGGTCACTCCACCTCCAACATGTCTTCCACACCTATGTTGTGAGACATATTTAGTGATATATATCCTCCTATCCAAAACACTTGTAGAATATATATTACAATTATCACGGACCATCTCAGTGTAACCATTATAGGTGACATGTGTGCTTCTCAAACGCTGAAGCACCCATTTCACTGCAACACATGAATCTGTCATGTATCTGACAACATCATTAGCATGTGAAACATCTGGTCTTAACCATTTCATCACATACAACAGACCTCCTACTAAACTTACACGAGACATAACCTTTTCTTCTTTATAGACATGACCTATGCTTGAAGAAAACTTATAATAGAAAGCAAGAGGGATAAAGACTGGTTTTACAATGTTCATATTGAACTCCGACCACAACTTACGATTACCATCTTTGTGTACTTCCATGCCCATAATTTGTTTTATTGCTCCCTGATCCCTCATTTGAATTGTCCTGTCCACCTGAGTCATTTTCTTACTGTTTTTATCCATGCTTCAGCTTGGAACGAGCATATCATAAAAAAATAACATCAAGACTTTGAATGTACTATAATCTGTATAGTCATTCCTACCCTTTGAAAATTTTTGACTCACTATGAAGAATTCAAACCTCTTGTATATTTTCCTAGGTACCAATAGGCCATACAATGAATTATCTATCATACAAACAAATTTACCATTGCGATCTTGAATCAACCCTTTTGGTTGTTCCATACATACTATATCTCTATCAACGATGACCTTGTGAGAAGTAGGATCCCACACACAACATCCCTTTATACCACCATCATAACTTGTAGAGATATAAAACAAGCAGGAATTCGAAAACAAAGATTTTATGTCTAGAAATGATTTACCGATTACCAATACCTACAATTCTTTCTTGCTCTTATGACCTTGATGCTTCTTCCATAAACAAGAAGATAAATATGTCACTTCATATGGCACTTCAGTACTCCCTTCCAGCTTATAAAGGTTATCAACCTTTGTTTCATTCATCACTACTAAGCTACCTTTCGACAATGTGAGTGCTCCACCTTGACCTGTATACTTGTATCCACAAGAATTCAACACTCCCAATGAAATCAAATTTTATTTAAGCTCACGTACATATCTAACATCCGTTAATTCCCTAACAATACCATCGAACATCATGATTCTAATACTACCAACCCCAACAATTTTACACAGAATACCATTTCCCATAAACACTACACCCTCATCAACAGATTGGTAAGAAATGAACCAATTTCTATGTGAGCACATGTGGTGGGAGGCACCAGAATCTAATTGTCATTCTTATTGATATTGTAAATTACTAGAAACAGACAAAACTTGATCAGTCATACCTGAATTTGTTACGGCCAGATTTGCTTCCTTTGTAAAGTTTTCCTCAGATTCCTTTCTTTTCCAACAATCTTTTTTGAGATGTCTTGTTTTTCCACAGTACCAGCCTTTTTCTTTACCCTTTCTATGTCTTGACATAGATCGAGAAAAACTTCTCTCATTCTTCTCTTTAGTTCAACCTCTGACCAACATCATCTCTGAAGTTGAGGTTTCTTTACTAGATTTTCTCCTCATCTCCTCAGCCAACAAAGCTCCCACAACAGAGTCATAACCTAAAACATATATTGAGCTAAAGTTAATAGAGGTGACTAGATTATCTCAAGACTCATGCAACAAACACAATAGTGTAATAGCCTTATCTTCATCTTCGGATTTAACTTCCATACTATTCAATTGAACTATAAGAGTATTGGTGGTATTTAAATGGTCAACAAATTTTGTACCTTCTTTCATCCACAAACTGTACAACTGTCTCTTCAAGTAGATTCTGCTTGTCAAGGACTTTGTCATACATAGACTTTCCAACTTGCTCCATAAGCCTGATGTTGTATCCTCTCCTACGATATTAAACAAAACATCATCCGCCAGACATAAACAAATGGTACTAAGAGATTTTGCATCCAGATCTTTCCATTCCTCATTCGTCATGGCTATTGCTTTCTTTGAATTGCTTGTCAATGTTTTTTGCAACCCTTGTTGCACCAGTAAATCTCGCATCTTGATCTTCCAGAGTTCAAAGTTACTTTTACCATTAAACTTTTCAACTTCAAACTTTGAACTCTGCATCTTAGCCATTAGCACAAAATCTCCTAATACCCAAATCATTGCTTATAATAACCAAGGCCCTTTAAAGAATAATGTGGAAGAATAATGATGTAATCTTCACAAGGGTTAGTAAAAAAAGTTTAATAAAGAAAACCATTTACTAAAAAATTTCACCTTTTTAATAAAAAACTTTTAATAAATATTCACCTTTACTTTAATTCCTCCACCTTAACTTTCTCACTTTATACCTTTATTTCACCAAAAAAACCTTTTTTACTTTAACTCATCCACGTCACTGTCACTTTTTAATTAATTCCTCACCTTTACTTTTATAGAAGACTTCTCTATAAAATTGATTCCTAGAGAAGCTCTAGTATCAAAGACTCCCTACAGAATGAGTACACTAGAGCTGAAGAAGTTGAAAATGAATCTTTAAGAGATTATAAAGAAGTGTTACACATGGTTTTGGTCACTCTGGTGATGTATTAACAATGGTGTATTCAGGCTCCCAACAAGGACTTTTTGCCTAGGAAAAGTGGCCCTTGTCTCCTTCCCAAAAAACATATTTTGAAAGTGAGTTCGCAGACTGCATATGACGTAGGGTGCGAGAATCCCTCATTCTTGCAGGCCACCTACACCTACCGTGCAAAATTTTTACAGTTTGCTCTATACATAGGGTGCGAACCTGTTTTCAAGCTTGGAAAAGAGAAGAGGTATCAAGGGTTCTAGAAGGGAATCTTCTAGAAAATGAGTTGGCATTCGTATGGTTGTCATTTTATTGACTTCTAAGATTTGATGGGATCATCCTCATCCATGTAACCATCTCTCCTTCTTCTATATATTGAAAGGTTTCTCATGGAAAAGGTTAAGCAAGATTGAATGAAGAATTGGTGAAAGAATTGTGTGAAGAACCCTTCTTGGACAAATGCTTGAAGGCTCTTGTTCGTCTATCAAGAGGAATTGGATCTTCTTCATGCAAGCATAGAGAAAGTATGTGTGTTGGAACCAAGGGTCACTGAAAGGAATCTTGTGACATAAAGGCGATCAGGTTGTATCTTCTACTTTCAATTAATATGATACAACAACATGTCCCTTTCCCATAAAGTCACTCTTACTTTATTGTGTAATTCCTTGATCATATGCATAAGTTGATTTTGAATACATTTTGATATCTTCACTTTGGTTGGTTTGTGTTGTCTTTGACTTGACCTCACGAGAGCACGGGAGCGAAGCGAGAGAAACAGAGACCTAAGGAAGCGATATAATTACAACTTGATCCTATTAGCAGATTCAATGATTAAAACTTAGGAAAAGAGTCATGTCCTGTCATGTTTTGTTCTAGATCTAGGTGGATCTAGGGAGATCTATTAGTGTCCGCACCTACCGATTAGTCCGATAACAAAATTGGTGACTCCACTAGGGATGCAACCCTTTTTTTGGTGATTTTTGGTGTTATTCCTTGGCCATTTTCTGTTACCTTACCATTTTTCATTTCTATCAATCTCTGAGTCTTGAGGAGACCCTAACAGACTCTCTAGGTCCAGAGGCTCCTTCAAATTTTTTGTCTTTTTTCCGAATTTTTCTTAGTTTCAGTCATTCTCACACTGAACCGTTTTATTGCCTACGAGAACTACAGGAGTTCACACCCCACTGTGCAGTCCAGTGCGAACATCTCAAACTTTTCTTGTGGCCAGCCTGCGAGAATGATCCATTCTCACACTGTACACTGCTGCTTGCCTACGAACCCATTTTGCAAAATTTTTGGATTAATGTCTTTTGTCTGCTCAGATGCCCAGACTTATATGTGTGTCTGAAGAGAACTTCTTGGGCCACTGATTGATTGTTTCTTGACTTCGGATTTTGTGAATGATTAGTATTCCAAAATTGAAAGGTCTTCTTGTTCATTTTTCTCAACTGTTATCTCTTGACATTTTCTTAACAAGGATATAATCTCAAGTCTTGAAATCTGAGTGCTTGTTTGTTTAGGAGCCGGTGATCGGTTTAAAAGTTGGGATTAATTGTCTTTCTCAATTGCTCATTACTTGGAAAATTGTTGCCCTCATGCATTTGAAAAGACTAGTCTTGTCTGCTTGTTATGTTTGTCTTCATTGAAAGATTGGTTTGGGTTTTGTTGTATATTTTGGGTTTTGTGGTTTCTATTGAAAATTAAAAAACATTTTTCTTTTTAAAAGAAACTTTTTATTTTGAAAATATTGGCATTCAATTGTTGAAATAGAACGAATAGAGAATTGGCATTGGTCGTGATTTCTTGATATTGCATTTTCAAAGAAGATTATATATTGTAGTTCAAGATTGTTCCAGAAAACTCCTCTTTCCCTCCCGTAAATAGGATTCAACGAACAAGAATTAATATTTTTCATTCCTATCTATGCATTGTTGGGTCAGA
>ML780981.1:154119-187450 GCA_009831015.1 Picea engelmannii | reverse complement strand
ATTTTTGATCACTTCTTGGGCAAACATAAAAACATTTGCATATGATAAAAATTACAAAAACATTTAAAAGAACAAAATGTGTACTTCTTACCTAGGTCACCCCACTGAGAATCCTCATGTAGGGATAAATCTAGATCCCCTCGGAAATCCAATCCGGCATAGGTGTAGTCATCAACCATCAACATCTCTAGCCGCAACCAGTCAAAGAAGGAATCATTGTATTTGATGATAGGCCCAGCTACGTGTCAGGCCATGAGGTTGCACCACCTCAACATCCTCGGATCCTGTGGGGCCGGTAAACCCCACTCAACCTATAATCTCAACAAGGGAACCCTCTCAAAAAGAAGGACACCAAAAGTGATCTGTACCTGAATTGCTGCAGGTCATCTTTCCTGCATTTTGTCAACTGCCTCTTTATGCTACGAAGGACTGCGTCTGACCAGTTAAAGACCTGAGGCTCAGTACATTCTATGGCATACTGAAAATAGCTTTGGAGAGCCATGTGTGGAGCAGCGTTCCCATCCATATGAGCAATGGTGAACAATATGGTGCGAAGGGTCAAATCATGGACCCCCCAAATGGCCACCTTTCCTTTGCTTCTTTCCACCTCTGGAACACAGTACTAATGACAATACTCACTCATAGGCAGCCCACCACCTCGGCTACCGGTCAAGATAGCATGGCACCCATGCTGTGACAGTCCTGTCAGGAAGTAAACGTCCTCAATATCCAAGGACAATGTGTGGACCCCCATGTGGAATACTTGTTGGTCAACGTCCCACATATGAACGAGATACTCCAACAACCTAACTTGGGCCCTCATGCCCGGGATCCGAAAGAATTTCAAGAGACCACAGTCTCTGAGAGCAGCAATGGTGCCCAGGTCATTCCTAACAATAGCATCATCCTCTTCATGCTCTATTTTGCACCACTCTAGCATCATGATGGTCAAATGCCTACACAAGAACCATAAGAAGAGAGTCAACAACTCATTTCAAGCCTGAGCATATTTTTCATTGAGAAAAAATCAAAGTGAATTTTCATTCTGTGTTCCTCGCAGGTGCCCCTTTAGCACAATGCGAGGTTCTCGCAGGTGCCTTTCGGGCCACCTGTGAGAATCATGCATTCTCGTAGGTCCCATATGGCTAGCCTACGAGAACACCTGGGTGCAAGTTTTGGCCCTAAAACACACTCAAAACCTTGAAATTTGCCAATGAAAACAAAAAATTGAACCATGAAAAGGTAGAAGACAGGGAGCTTACCTCGTTGACAGAGATAGTTCGCCAAATGGTTGTTGATACCTTCCGCAATCGAGCACTAAACTTCAAGGGAAAAAGAGGGGTTTTGGGCAAAAATCTTGGCAAAATCACAATGACTATGGTAAAATCCCTTTTACCCACTTATATTTACTTTTTACCATTTTTGTTGATTTTTATATTGTTTTATTCATCAAACCTAATTCCTAATAGCCCTATGAGTGCGACTTTTTGCAAATATAACGACTTTGAAGTCCACATGAAGGAGAATGGATATTTTCTCTTTTTCATCGCATGCTTAATTGTTTTTTATGGTTTTTTAGACAAAACCTCGACCTTGGTCTTTGTTTGTTCTCACACTTGAAAATACATGAGAACGCAATCGAGCACACTTTTATCACTTTTTTGGGCTCATAAAGGTTATATGAAAAAGGAACCCCCTGGAGTTCTCTTTAAGCTCTTTTGAAACTCTCTAAACATGAAAAGATTGTCGAGCGACCTTGTTCTTTTCACGCTCATTAAAGTATTTGAAGAAAACATCTATTGGGTGATAATTTATCTCTTTTTCGGTCTCATCAGACTAATTTACGAAAATGGAACTGAGAGAGTTCTCTTTTCAGTATTTTTCCAGACTCTATAATCATGAAAAACCTTCAAGTTTTCTATCTTTGGACTCGTTAAACAAACATCGAAAGATCTGTAATGGGACTGAACCACTCCTTCCTAGAGTTTTTTAAACATACTCCGAGGGACCCATCCAAAGGATGAGCTTACATCAACAAGCATATGTTATCCTCCTCAAGATTGTGTAAAAATAAAGAGGTACTCGCCAAAAATGGTGGGGGAAAATTTGGGAAAGGGATGTGTTTTCGTATTTATATTATTGGCAGTAAGTGTCGCTCTTGAACATGACACCCCTTATTCATTATTGGAAGCTGATTTGGGAAATCCATTTGTCTCTCCTTCGACTTGCTACAAGGTCATATCCTGAGTCATATCTGAGTCAGTGCTGCCAAATCCCTGGTCGTGTCGTTCATATGTTCAAGAGAAGTTCATATAAAACCTTTATTTGAGTCGACCATCTGCAGTTGTCCATTCTTACCAAGTCGGCCTTCTCTGTGTCCATTTTCATCCATATTCATGCTCTGTTTCACCTTCAAAATCTGTTACTTATTTTGTGTCATTGATGGGGGATACATCAAGGCCCTCCTGTGACGAGTCTTGTCCTGTCGACTCCAACTCATTATCCGAAAACAAGAATTAGAAATTATTTGGTACCTTGGAACTTGCATGCCTCAATGGTAGGTTCTCTCACTTTCAACAGTGGGTTTTCATCATTGACCCTTGATCGAGAGATTCCGTTGAATTTTTGACCCCAACTCATTTATTAACATTCATTGGATTGTACTAGTGTACCTTGGGAGTCATTGACCTTAATGGTTATTTCCCTCACACTTGTTAACAATTTCAGCAATGACTAGTAATAAAGTGGTTTCTACTATGTTCGACTTCAACACTTGTAATCACATGGCTAGATTTGTACTTTCAGCTGACGGGATTGAAGACCTTGTGTCTCGTCTTTTGATCCGGGTTGTGATGGAATATGTATGATTTGCTGACACATATATCCACTTTGTATGCCACGTGGCTATGTCATCATAACTTTAGTCTTCTCTCATACATCGACAGTTTATTCCTGGTGGCTATGCAGTATATTTGAGGGCATGGATCCACAGTGTATGATTGGTGTACATGACCCACATTCATGATTTCATCTGTTTGTGTTTTGAGTATGGGAATGCCTACCTCAGAACTGGTATTATATTCTGCAGATGCTTGGTTGTTTGCAGGTTTCCGATTAGGTGCACTCCTGGTTCTGACACACACATGAAATTTACAAAGTATTTCGGCTATCACGGATTCTAGCCTCATACTTTGGGGGGCATTCGGTTACACATGGATTTGGTCACTCTGGTGATGTATTAACAATGGTGTATTCAGGCTCCCAACAAGGAATTTTTTCCTGAGAAAAGTGGCTCTTGTCTCCTTCCCAAAAAACATATTTTCAAAGTGAGTTCACAGGCTGCATATGACCTAGAGTGCGAGAATCCCTCATTCTCGCAGGCCACCTACACCTAGGGTGAAAACTTCTCATAGTTTTCTCCACACATAGGGTGCAAACCTGTTTTCAAGCTTTGAAAAGAGAAGAGGTATCGAGGGTTCTAAAAGGGAATCTTCTAGAAAATGAGTTGGCATTCGTATGGTTGTCATTTTACTGACTTCTTAGATTTGATGGGATCATCCTCATCCATGTAACCATCTCTCCTTCTCCTACATTTTGAAAGGTTTCTCATGGAAAAGTTTAAGCAAGATTGAATGAAGAATTGGTGAAAGAATTGTGTGAAGAACCCTGCTTGGACATAGGCTTAAAGGCTCTAGTTGGTCTATCAAGAGGAATTGGATCTTCTTCATGCAAGCATAGATAAAGTGTGTGTGTTGGAACCAAGGGCCACTGAAAGTATGCTTGCGACATCAAGGCGATTAGGTTGTATCTGCTACTTTCAATTAATATGATACATTAGCATGTCTCTTTCCCATAAAGTCACTCTTACTTTATTGTGTAATTCCTTGATCATATGCATAAGTTGATGTTGAATACATTTTTCTATATTCACTTTGGTTGGTTTGTGTTGTCTTGGACTTGACCTCATGAGAGCACCAGAGTGAAGCAGGAGAAACATAGACCTAAGGAAGCGATATAAAGGTATGCCACTCATTCCTCCCTATTAGTAGATTCAATGATTACAACTTAGGAAAACAGTCATGTCTTGT
This sequence comes from Picea engelmannii, assembly GCA_009831015.1. Lineage (NCBI taxonomy): Eukaryota > Viridiplantae > Streptophyta > Pinopsida > Pinales > Pinaceae > Picea > Picea engelmannii. Next base: position 183,362 of record ML780981.1, on the reverse strand, counting down.
CCTATTTTGTTCTAGATCCAGGTGGATCTAGGGAGATCTGTTAGTGTCCACACCTACTGATTAGTTCGATAACAAGAAGTGGCATATATGCCCAAGTGTGTCACCTTGGGGTGCCCCGATATTATTCGTGAATAAGAAAGATGGGGCATTGATATTATGCATTGATTTGAGACAATTGAACAAAGTGACTATAAAGAACAAGTATCCTTTGCCAAGGATCAATGATCTCTTTGATCAACTAAAATATGCAAGGATATTTTGAAATATTGATCTCATGTCACGATATTATAAAGTAAGGATCAGAGATGAAGACATCAACAAGACCTCCTTCAGGACAAGGTATGGTCATTACGAATTCATAGTGGTGCCATTTGGATTATCAAATGCACCAGTTTTTTTCATGTGTTTGATGAGTGGCATTTTCCGGGAATATTTACACAAGTTTGTCATTGTCTTTTTGAATGAAATCCTTGTGTATTCCTTGTCATAAGAAGAACATGAGCATCATTTGAGGATGGTGTTACAAGTGTTAAGAGAGCACTAGTTGTATGCCAAGTTGAGAAAGTGTTTATTTTATCAAAACAAAATTCATTATTTGGGGCATATCATATCTGAAGAAGGGATAGCAGTGGAACCTGAAAATATTGAAGCTATTAAATGGTGGAAAACACCTAAGAATGTGGCGGAAGTCAAATACTTCATGGGTCTATATAGATACTATAGAAGATTCATTGCAGGGTTTTTGAGAATTTCTCACCCAAACACTTCCTTACAAAGGAAGGGGGTGAAGTTTAAATGAACAACAGAATGTGAAAAGAGCTTCCAACAATTGAAGAAGTTGTTAACCAGTGCTCCAATTATGAGGATTTCTAATCAAAATGAATATTTTTTGGTTTACATTGATGCATGCAAATAATGACTTAGTGGAGTCCTCAATCAAAATGGGTTTGTGATATGTTTTGAATCCAAAAAATTGAAAGAGCATGAATGGATCTATTCCACTCATGATCTGGAGTTGTTATCCATAGTGAATTCTTTGATGAAGTGGAGGCACTACCTAATGGGAAAGAGATTTGAGATGAGGAAATACCCTAATGGTATGAAATACTTGTTTGATTATCCAACTTTGAATTCCAGGTAGAGCATACAGTTGGAATTACTCTGTGAGTATGACTTTTATATTAATCACATCAAAGGAAAGGAGAACAAAGTGTCTGATGCACTTAGCAGGAGACTGCATGAACTACATGCTAGAAACATTAGAATGTATCAAAATGATCTTAAAGGAAGAATTTCTAAGGCTGGAAAAGATGGTTTGTAGTACATGGAATTGGTAACAAAATTATAGCAAGGAAAAATGCAACAGAAAGTTAAAGATTATGAATTGGGAAATGATGGAATTCTCATGTACATGAACAAAATTTGTGTACCCAATTATCCTGAATTGAGGAGTACGATTTTAAAAGAGATGCATAATTTACATCATGTTGGACACCCAAGATATCAAAAAGTAGTTTTTTCAATCAATAGCCACTATTATTGTTGAATACATTGATAAATGATTCGAGTGTCAAAGGGTCAAGGATGAGCATAGGAACCCAACTGGGTTTCTACATCCATTACCCATTCCTGAGTGGAAGTGGGAAGTGGTGACAATGGATTTCATCACCAAATTTCCTAGAAAAATCAAGCAACATGATGCTATCATGGTGGTGGTGGACAAGCTTACTAAACTGCCCATTTCATTCCTATGAAGGTTACCCACAAGGAAACCAATGTTTTTGATATATATATGAGGGAAGTAGAATTATTCCATGGCATACCCAAGACAATTGTTTCTGACAGAGACCCAAATTTTACCTCAAAGTTCTGGAAGGTATTATTCAAAGGGTTCAGAACAAATATGAACTTCAGCAAAACTTATCACTTGGAGACTGATGGGAAAATACAAAGGTGAACCAAGTGATAGAGGATATGTTGAGTATGCATGTGATGGAAAAAACATCTAAATGGGAATATTATCCACACTAGGTGGAATTTTCCTACAACAATGGGTACCAAACATCATTGAAGATGAGCCCGTTTGAGGCACTTTATGGCACTTTATGGCCGAAAGTAAAACAAACCAGTAAGATAGGACAACCCATCTAACAGAGCAGTGATTGGGCCAGAGTTGCTTAGAGAAATGGAAGAGAAAATGTTGAAGATTAAATGTAATTTAAAGGATGCCCAAGATAGGCATAATATTTATGCTGACAAGAACAAAACTCACAGGGAATTTAAAGTGAATAATCATGGTTTCTTGAAGGTGAAGGCCAACAGAAGTTCCCTAAAGTTGGGAAACTGTTCCAAGTTGGAAGGTAGATATTATGGGCCATTTGAAATCCTGGAGATGATTGGACCAGTAGCTTACATGCTTTCATTACTTGCATCTATCTCTATACATAATATATTCCATGTATAATTGCTTAAGAAATATATACCTAATGCTAATCATGTCATTGATTGGAATGTGATTAAGGAGGACCAAGAAAACACTTTTCAAGTGCATCCGTTATGCATTATGGACCAGAAAATCAAACATCTCTAGAATCAAGCCATAGAGATTGTAAATGTCCAATGGACTTGGTATGGTCCTGAGGACACAACTTGGGAGCATGAAGATGCTATGAGGGCAGCATACCCACATTTTTTGGAAGACTTTGGAAATCTTGCTAATGTTATGTAAATGAGTTGCACTGAGAACAATGAAAAAATAAGGGGAGGGGATTGTAATACCCCAAGGCCAAACCCCTAATGAATTGTGATGATGTTTAATGAAGGTTATAGGTTTTTGAGCCAACTATTTATAATTTGGAGGCTTATGTGTTTATTAGGACGAACAACCTATTTTTTTATATGTAATTATGTAGATTATTAATAAAAAAACACATTGCTGCGTGTAGACCAACCATGAAGAAAGAATTATGGGGATTAATATCCACTAGGAAAGGAAAGGGAAGGGGGTTGAGAGGCTAGGAAAAATAGGCTAAGCTTGAGGGCTTAAACCAAGAGAATATTATAATATATTCCTAAAAGACTAAGGTTGGACATAAAATGTTATACTAATTTCCTTTGGGGGAGAGGAATGAGCTCATCGAGATCCAAGTGTCATCTAGGACACATGCAAATTTATGTGGGAAATTCCATCATTGTAGGGGTTTGCTAGCCAGTCTTTCCATATTTCCTCATGGGTTCTCTCTGACCATTTTGACCACTCTTTCCATATTTCCCATGCATGCACGCATTCACTAATACACTGAGTAAGTACGCAATTAGTCCATTTCATCCATTGTGGAACCCTCTACCATCGTGAACCTCTGTAAGTTACTAAGTCATTCCTTGCCTTAGCTATTTTTTCTACTGTGATTTGAAGAGGTAGGCTTTCAGGCCCGTGTTTGAAGAAGTAGGTTTTCATTCCTGTGAGAAACTCTCTCCAGGTGAGAGATATTATTGGGGAAGTTATTTCTCCTAGAGGGATCCCATCAGCAGCTAAAGAGCTTTGAGAATTATTGATCTGGCCTGTTGTTGAATCTCTGGAAGGGAAGTGGAAAAGCCGATGGACTATGGAATAGTGAAGGCGTATAGTCCCGACATGGGATAGGCATGTGGGGAATGTAACTCTATGAGTAGTGGGCATAAGTAGGCTCCTTGGAGGGAATCTTTCTTATTGCATTGTGCATCTTTTTGTAGTCCTCACCCTAGCATATGATTCCTTTACCCTGGGTGGAGTTTAGTTCCAGCTCAGGGGTGACCCACTACTGATAGCTTGTAGCATCATGGTCTAAGGATGAGAGGTTTGTGGAAGGTTTTCACGAATTCTATGGTCTTCTCATAAAAGGATAAGTACCAAATATATGTTAATTTTACATGCTATGTTTAAATTTTGTGTTTAGGTACATGTCTGAATTTTATTAGAATTTCCTATATATATTGCATGTATGTATTTATTGTTTCTTCCACATGAATATGTGTATGAAAAAAATGTCTATATCTGTTTAAATTTTCATTATATCTGTGTGTGTGTGTGTGTGTGTGCGCGCGCGCGCGCACGCGCGCGCTCAAACATTGCATGCATAGCCTAGTGGCTTAAGACTGGGCTGTGTTATAGTCTGGCTTCAAAGAAGTTTGGTTTTTAAGTAGTGGCGTGTCCCTAGCCAGGGTGGCTAGGGGACGTTACACATTTTTAAAGTGTTGAATAAGTTTTAGAGGAGACGAGCTCAAGGAGTTCGTAAGGGATATTTTTGAAAACATCTCTAAGTCCAAAACTTCTAAAAAGTTAAATGCTGCAATGAGTGTGCTAGAGGTCTAAAATACCTCAAGGAATTAATGCTTAAGAAGGACAGTGATGAGAATTCTTAAGGATGAGAGGATTCATTTGTTTTAAGAGTTGATTGGTTGAGATCTGTTTGGGAGGATGGAGAATATTTTATCACCCTTCGATCTGGAGAAGTAGTGTGGGGTTTAAACCTGTGAGTTGTTGAGACTTCGTGTGCTCGAAAGAAGTCTTGTGTGGAGTGAAAAGGAAGAGTCATCAAAGAGTGGAAATCAAAGGTCCAAATCCATTCGGGAGTTTGCAGGAGATATAACAGTCGTTGTATCAAAAAAATTTGTGCAAGGTTTAATCGATGAAGTCCTTCAGAATTTGCTTATTCAAGAGTTTTGGAGCATGGAGAAGTTGGGACCCCTGAAGTCCCAAAGGTCAGAGCTAATTGTGGCCTTCTGATTCCTGAGGAAAAGTGTCAGCAGATCATGTACTCCTATGGAGTAGCACTCCAAAGGAATTTAGGAGTCGATATTCTAGTGTGAAGGACTCACGAAGTCTCGAAGACCCATAGCTCATTAGGGTCAGCCATCATCGTGGGAACTCGTCAACAGAGAAGAAGATCTGAAGGATAGATACTTTGGGAGAATAGAGTGAAAATGAGGTTGATATCTGCGAAGTCTCGAAGTCCGAAGTTGATCTGGACCATTGATCAGAGGAAGGACATAGGGAAACATATCCATAGGTCCAAAGGTCTAACATTCTGAAGGAAATAGAGTGTAGTGATGTGAGGACTTGCAAAGGCCGAAGTTAATCCCAACCGTCCATTGGATAAGGACGTGTGGTGAAAGATCTCGTAGTTCAGGGACATGGAACTTCAGAGAAATTGAATTGTCATGAAGACATGAACAAAATCCTCAGAGTCCCAAAAGCATCCTAGGAATCAATCAGGAAGGGGGCATGTGGAGGAAGGAGAATTCATTCAGTGTTTAAGTGTCAGGAGATACAAAGGGTTGTGTCATGTGGACGACCAAAAGAAATCATTGAAGGCTGAAAGAGATGAATCTGATCCATTCATTCATCTGTACTTGAGGAACCTTGATTTGTTACTTGGGAATAAGTTCCTTTTTGGCATTCCGAGAAATTTGTGGAAAGGTTGTGGAGAAATCACCAAAGACCAGAGTGTGAAAGAGGTGGAGATTTGTCAATGCGGTGGAGGAATCAAAGCCATTCGATCTGCCCTTTTTGGCGATCAATGTTTTGCAAGTGATTTGTGTATGTTGGGTGCAGTAAAAAATTGTCGTAGCCTGAAACAACGGAGTTGAGTCATCGATCTCAGTATTTGTTGAGAGTCGTTGATATTTCTGTCTATTTTTCGGTAGTTCGCATGTTGTGTGTTCAGATATAAGAAGGATAAAAATCCCTGAAGTCCCAAAACTTTCAAGGATTGAAGATTTGGCCCATGGCTTTGGATCTCAGTCTCCGGATAGGATTTTCTAGTGATCGGGGACTCCTAAAGAAGATAATTTTCATTCAGGAAGTGGTTTAAGGACCTATGTATTGAAATTTTGGGCTCGGATGGAGCCCATGATATAATTTCATCTCTTGACTAGAACGATCTTAGACCGGGAGGTCATGCGGACCCTGGCATAGGGTGAGGCCTACATCATGTGGTATCAAATACCACATTTAAGCTCTATGTGAAGGAATATTTACAATCATGCCACCCATAAGACGTGCAAAGAGACCTGTAGCAAATCCATCCATGAAACAAGAAATGAGGAAACTCTGTGTGAGATTGGATTCCATGGAGACAATGTAGAGAAGAGAACCTAATGTTGGTGACATCAACGAAGCTGAGAGTGAAGAGATGGAATTATAAGGAGTTTCATAAGGAGATGCTACATAGGAACATGAGTTTAAAGAAGTTGTAAAAATGGGATCCAGAGAAAAAATGGAAGTCCTAATGTATGAAGAAAACTTGGATGTTGAGGAGCTACTGGATTGGATAAGGTCCTTATACAAGTAATTCTATTATGAAGAAATAGAATATGAAAATAAGTTTAAGCATATAGTTATCAGAATGAAGGGACATGCAGTGCTATGGTGTGATGAATTGCAAGCTGACATAAGACACAAAGGTAAGAAAAAAATAAAAAATTGGGATAGGATGGTAGATAAATTAAAAGATAATTTCATACCCAAATACTATCAGATCAATTTGTTCATGAGATTGCAAAACTTGAGATAGAAGGGCTTGTCAGTGAAAGAATACAATGAATAATTTTATAGATTGAACATCAGAGCAGGACATCGAGAGAGTGATGAGGAAAATGTTGGAAGGCATATTAATGGCCCGAGATATGAAATCCAAGAGGAAGTCAGTATGATGACAATGAAAACAGTGGAAGATCCTTATCAGGAAGCACTGAAAGTAGAGGAGAAGTTGGATGGAAAACAAAACCAATGAATCAGAGGGAAAATTCTAGGCAGAGGAAAATGAATTGTCCGAGAAAAGTTCCAGAAACCCAAACATGAAGCTAGAAAGTATCATAGTCATACAGAAAGAGGAGGAAGTTCCAGAGGTGGAAAATATGGTGGCATAAACTCTTTTTCTCGAGGAAGAGGAAGAGGTAGAGGAGGAGAAGTGAAATTATATGCCTACAGAAAAAGAGGGCATATGTATTGGGAATGTACTAAGAGGGAAAAGAAAGAAAGAGGTGGAAAATCTCACATTTTCGAAGCTCAAAGAAGGAATTTTGAGGAAGAAGAAATGAAATATGGGAAGTCCCTTATGATGAGGAAATCTCTCTTAAAACCATAGAAAGAAGAAAAAGAGCCAGTTCAAAGAAATAGTCTATTCAAGACTTCTTGCAAGACCAAGAAAAAGGTATGCAAAGTAATCGTATACAGTGGGAGCACTGATAATTTGTTATCCATAGAAATGCTGGAAAATCTAGAGTTGGGGACAACTAGACATTGGACATTTGAACTTGTACAAAGTATCATGGCTGCAGAAGGGACACCACATCATGGTAAGTCAACAATGCAATGTTGAATTCAAGATAGGAGGTTATAAAGATGAGATTCTATGTGATGTAATACCCATGGATGTTTTTCATGTTCTGTTGGGAAGACTGTGGCAATTTGACAAAAATGTCATACATGATGGGAGAAAAAATACTTACACCCTTGAGAAGAATGGTCGTACACATATGTTTCTACCAATGGAGGATAATAAATTAAATAAAGAATCTAGCCCAAGAATACTTCTCATGAGTTGGAATGAACTATTTATTGAAGTCAACAAGGAACATAAGACACAGTTTGTTGTGGTGGGAAATCCCAGAGTCATCCTTACAAGTACTTCTATGGATGATATTCCTGAAGAAGCTCGAGAATTGTTGGATAATTTTGTTGATATCATGGTGGATGAGTTATGTCACTCTTTACCACCCATTAGAAGTACTATTCATCACATTGAACTTATTCCCGGAGAAAGTTTTCCAAACAAAGCAACATATAGGTTGACACCTCAAGAAAATGAAGAGGTCAAGAATCAAGTCCAAGAGTTGTTGGATAAGGGTTTCTTCAGAGAGAGTTTGAGTCCATGCACAGTACCAACTTTGTTGAGTCCAAATAAGGATGGAGGTTGGAGAATGTGCATAGATTCTAGAGCCATAAAAAATATTACCATCGGGTATAGATTCCCTTTACTGAGAATGGATGATTTGATGCATTTCTTGAGTGGAGAAAATTATTTTTCTAATATATAATTGAAGAGTGGCTATCATTAGATAAGAATGAGTGATCCAAAAAGGATCCAGAGAAGGCTAAGAACAACTCATAACTCATAGAGGCAACTTAGAATGATCAGAATGGCTCTAGCAGATAGAGAAAGGGAAAAAATTCAAAGTTCCTAAAACTCAGTAAGAATGGTGTGATCGTGAAGAGGACGTTGCAATATTTCTAACAACACAAACAGATCGCCAAATGGAGTTACTAATTAAAATATATTTGTGGTCAATGTTGTGGTCAAATAGGGCAAGTCAACAGGGGTGACATCATCATCTGTACAGTTGACGTCTGCATGACGTCAACAACTAACATGGAAGGATGACATCAGCATGATGACTATCGACATTAGCATGCTATGTGGCAACACCAGAGGCTACCACGTTTCACCCACCAATAAGATTTTCGGGGCTCCATTTGGACCAGTAGAAAAGGGCCATGTGGCACCCCTAGGTGATGCCACATGGCACCGCCCAGAAGGCACCATGTGTCCTATATGGAGTTGAAATGGAGGTGACATCAGTAGACGGGTGGGCCAATGCAAGTATTCCACGTGGCCCAATTAGAGGGCACCACGTGGCACCCATGAAATGCCCAAGGAGGGATCGTGACAAAAAATATAAAAATATATAAAAAATGGACCCCCACGAAATCTAGGGAGGTCCCACCATATCTGGAACAACCACCAAGTCTAAAAGTCAGCCATCCAAATGTAGCAGAGGTTGTAACAAATACCCAAAAGGGTAGGCTTGCGGTTTTGACCCTGTGACCTCTGCCACATGTAACGCCTTAACATTAACGTTGCCAGCCAACTCACCTAATGGTTTTGTTGGTAAATCTATCTGCCCAAGTGCTATTTAAGCTAGGTTTCCACCTAGCCGAAAGGAGGAGAGGCACTAACCGTACAACTTTGGGCACAATTTTTGAGGAAATAAATATCATTATTGCAGCTTGCAGAGGAAACACAAACTGAGAAAAAATTCTTCTTGGGCCTTAGAGTGTCAGAGTCAGATCGAGGCACGCAGACAGTCATTTTTGGGTAACTTGACACCATGAATTCAATGGTGATTCCTATTTCTTTGATCTGAGCATTAGTTTTGTAGGTTTATTTTTGAATGAGGTATACTTCTGTATTTTTAAAAATTATTTTATTGAGTTAATGAAAGAGCCTACCCATTTGAGTGCAGGACCCAGAGATGTAGTCCACCAAGGACAAACTTTGTTATCAATTTTTTGTGTTTAGATCTGATGCTTATGTCTCTTCATTTTTTGTTTTTCCTTTCTTTAATGGTGCACTTAAATTTATCCTCATTTAATGCAATTGTTTATAAGTCACGATGAAAAGATATCGGATCATGTTGGTATTAGAGAAGTCATCTTTGACTTGAATTGTTGAGTGTGAATTCTTACTAGGGCCAAGCATAAGTAGGGTGAAGGAACTCTTAAGAATTTTAGTCCTGAAGTTGGTCGTGCATCTAGAAGGAAGAAAATGGCAGAAGAGGACAAGTGTGATGAACAAGAGAAAAAATTTCACATGGTCTTTTATCGTATGTCAGAAATGGTCGAACGAATGTATGAAGATTACGAGAAAATGATGAAGAATAAAGGGAAGAAAAAGGAATCACATGCACATGATGATGCTTCAGTAAACCAAGGGGTTGGAGGAGATTCTCCTGAGCCTTCGTCTTCACCTTTGATTTCTATTTCTTCTTCCTCTAATCATTCTCACCATTCTCATCATTCTACCCATAAATTGTCTTTTAAGAAACCATTATTAAAGCTTGATGTAAAATTCTATTTACCTATGTTTAATGGAGATGCTAATCCTGGAAAGCTAGATAATTGGATCTGACAGGTTGAAGTGTATTGTCGTGTCCAACATATTGATGAAGAGGAGGTTAAAGTGCAACTAGATTCTTTTCAGTTGGAAGGAACCGCTCTCGTATGGTGGGAGAGAAAGCTTCAAGACATAAGTAAGTGTGGTAATATTCTTTCCTCATGGTCGGAATTTAAATCAGCGATAAGGAAGTAATTTTATCCATTAGGGTATTTACGTAAAGCAATGATGGAATGGGAAACTTTAAGGCAAAGTAAAGGTCAAATTGTACAAAGTTTCACAGAATAATTTAGGAAGAAATCTCTTGCATTGAATATTCCTTTGGATTCTTATGAAACTTTGATGAAGTGCATTGGTGCACTTCACAATTATATTCGTCATACTTTGATCTTGTTTAAACCCACTAGTCTTGACGAAGTTTGTGTGAAAGCCACTCACCTTGACAATAGAGGGAAACATGTTCAAGAAGATCCCACAAAGAAACCATCCAATTTCTCACAAAAGACTTTTAATAAGTTTAAAAGGAAGGAAAAGAAGACCGCTACAGTAACGAGAGAAGGAGGAAAACCATCTTCCACTCATTGCAAGAAGAGAGGGTCACGATGAAGAACACTGTTGGAAACTGCATCCAAAAGAGAAACCAAAATAGTTCGATGGAAAGTGGAAGACAAACACTGTTGCTACAGTGCAACAAGATCTTGGTTCTGATTCGGGAGATGAAGGAAAGATCACAATAGTTGGAGTACAAGGTAAATATTCTCTTCATCCTAGTTCAAGTTCCAATGATGAATATCATGTTGATGAACGAAAGAGGAATGAGTTATTTTGTATAAGAGTTGTATCTAAACATACTAAGATAGATACATTATCTGATCTGAGTTCCCAAGTAAACTTAATATCTGAAGCACTTGTCAAGAAGATGGGTCTTGAAATGAAACCACATTCGAATCCGTATACTCTTGTTTGGGTATGTGATAAAGAAAAACTTAATGTCACCAAACAATGTAGGATCATATTTTCTATTGCTTCAAAATTGATTGATGAAGTGGATTTGGATATTGTACCACTTGATATATGTGGCATAGTGTTGGGAAGTCCTTATCTTTATTATAGAAAAGAAGTCTTGTTTCGTCATGAGAACAAATACCACTTTACTAAAGGGGGAGTGGATTATATTGTTAGAGCTCACAGCGTAAGGGTAAATACAACAATTGTTAGTGTAGGGAAAATGAAAAGACTCATAAACACTAATAAGACATACGTACTCATGGTTGTCGGAGAGAAAGGTGTTGTGACATCCGACGCTTTCCAAGGGTATGATCAATCTCATAAAAAGGAATTAATTGATATTGTTTGTAAGTATGATGATATTTTTTGGGAACCATATGGATTGCCTCCTAAGAGGGAAATCCAACATGAGATACATCTTCAATAGGATTCTCCTCATCCTAATTTGGGAATGTACAGGATGTCAGTTGTGGACATGACAGAGATCAAGAAGCAGGTACAAGGATTATTGTATGAATGGGTCATCAAGCACAGTTCATCACCTTGTGGTTCTTCGATTGCGATGGTGCCAAAGAACGATGGCACATGGTGAATGTGTGTCAATTATTGAGATTTAAATAAAATCACGGTGAAAAATCGATACCCTCTTCCTTGCATAGGTTATTTACTTGATAAATTGAAGAATGTTGTTTATTTCACTAAGTTGGCTTTGCATAATGGAAATCATCAAATCAGAGCCAAAGAACATTATGCATGGAAAACTTCCTTTAAAACCAAACAAGGATTTTTTGAGTGGTTAGTTATGTCATTTGGGCTTTGTAATGCTCCAAAAACTTTCATGTGTGCGATTAATGGTTTATTCAGGCCTTTCCTAGATGACTTTGTAATTGTATATTTAGACAACATTGTTGTTTTTAGCGGGACTTGGGATGAGCATGTGAGGCATGTAAAGAAAGTATTGGATAATTTGTAAAGGGAAAAGATGTATGTAAAATTGTCTAAATGTGAATTTGGCAAGACTGCACTTGTGTACTTAGGTCATATTGTAAGAAGAGGACAATTGAAAATTGATCCTTCCAAAATTGAAGTGATTGTAAAATGGCCCGAGCCAAAAAGTGTAACTGAAGTCCAAAGATTCTTCGGTGCAGTCCAGTATTGGAGGAGATTCGTTCCCAACTTCTCCTTTATAGAAGCTCCTTTTCATGCCTTAACCAATGTGAAGAACAATTTTTAGTGGGAAGGAAAGAAACAAGAAGCTTTCAACATTCTGAGGGAGAAGATCAGTACCGCACCAGTGTTATCAGTGCTGAATCTTCAACGGCTTTTTGAGATCGAGACAGATGCTAACAAATACGCCATGGGTGCAGTATTGATGCAATATCATAAGCCTATCTATTACCACTTTGAAAATTGTAACAAATATTTTGTTAACTATCCTACATATGATAAAGAGTTGTATGCATTAGTCCAGAGCGTAAAGAAATGGAAACACTACGTGTTAGGGAAGGAAACCATCATACATACATATCACCAACCCTTACAGTATCTTCAAGAACATACCAAATTGCAACAATATAGACACTACAGGTGGATGGGTTTTCTACAACAATTTCATTTGGTAATCAAGTACAAAAATGGTACAAGTAACAAGGTAAATGATATGCTTTCTAGAACTCCTATTGTTGCTTCTATTGTTTTGAATAATACTTCTTTATATCATGATATCTATGTAGAACAGTATGCCATAGATGAATATTTTAAAGGGGTATATGTGGAGCTAACCCTTGGTGCATAGGTAGAGAACTATTATTTGCAAGGAAAACTACTCTACCATCTTCGAAAGCTATGTATTCCTACAAGTGAACGAGTCCATGTAATACTTTAAGCTCACACTTCTCTTGTGTTTGGGCATTTTGGGGTAGAAAAAGCTATAGCTCATTTGCATAGGCTTTGTTATTGGCCTCAAATGAAAGCAATTGTAACTAAATATGTAAAGGGGTGTGTGATGTGTTCTTCTTGTAAGCCCACTAATACAAAACTGGGGCTATACTCACCACTTCATGTTCCATCCCATCCATGGGAAAGTGTCTCCATGGATTTTGTAGGGGGTTTACCAATGAAAAAAAGGGGTCATGATTATTTGTATTTTGTAGTGGATAGGTTTAGAAATATGTGTATCTTGATGCCATGTAAAAAGTAGATCATTGTTGAGCAGACTGCTAATATCTTCTTTCAGTTTGTTTGGGTTTACTTTGGATTACCCACATCCATTGTCTCGGATAGAGATACTTGATTCCTTGGGGAATTTTGTACTAGCTTGTGGAGGATGATGGACACCAAATAGAAGAGGAGCATTGCTTTCCATCCACAGAACGACGGGCGGACAAAGGTGGTGAACTGAATAGTGGTAATTTTTCTTCGAGGCTACTGCAACATGCATCCCAAGTTATGGAATGAACATATACCCTATGTACAACATGTGTACAACCGAGATTTACTTTCATCCACTTAGAGTTCACCTTTTGAGACATGTTTTGGGTACCTACGAAAGGATCATTTGGACTTTATGTATGAGAGAGATGTCGATGTGAATGAAGAACGAACAGAGGATAGAGCCCACAATTTCATCCAGAGGATCCAACAGTTACACCAGGAAGTTAGGGAACAGTTGGATAAAAGTCAAGCACAATATAAAGATCGACATTAAAAGCACAGGGTTGATCATTAGTTCCAAGTTGGAGACCGAGTATGGTTTCACATTAGCAAGGAGAGATTGAAGGGTGAATACAAGAAACTCAAACCCATTCGTTATGGACCATTCACTATTTTGGAGAAAAGTGGTACCAATGCTTTTCGTCTAGATCTTCCACCGTACATGCAGATTTACTCAGTTGTGAACATTGAGAACTTGAAACTTTTTTATCTTCCCATGATCATGGATCAGGATGAGGAAGTTTCAATAACTTCAGTTGATGAGTTTGCACCTGATTAATTGGATAAGCTATAGGAAGATATCATCCTGGACACAAGAATGAGGAATTCACATAGGGGTGATGTTGATTAACTCTGAGTAGTCTTAAAAGGAACACATCCAAGCAAGGAAAAGTGGATTGAGAAGGACAAAATGAGGCAACTCTTCCCTCACTTACCTGTTGATTGATGAAAGCTTTTGGTGGTCCAAAAATATCTCAGTGGGAAGGCGTGATCCAAAAAGGATCCAGAGAAGGCTAAGAACAACTCCGAACTCACATAGGCAACTTAGAATGCTTAGAATGGCTCCAACAGAAAGAGAAAGGGAAAAAATTGAAAGTTCACAAAACTCAGTAAAAATGGCATGGTCGTGAAGAATGCGTCACAATATTCATAATGACAAAAATGACTCATCAAAGAGAGTTATGGATTGAAATATATTCACGGTCAAAGTTGTGGTCAAACAAGGAAAGTAAACAGGGGCCACATCATCATCATTACTACTAACGTCAACATGAAATCAACAATTGACATGGTAGGATGACATCAACATGCCATGTGGAAGCACTAGAGGATGCCATGTGTCACCCAACAATAGTCTTTTCGGGGCTCTATTTGGAACAATATAAAAGTGCCATGTGCCACCCCCTGGTAACGCCACGTGGAACCACCCAAAAGGTGCCACGTGTCCTGTATGGATTTGATGTGGAGGTGACATCAGAAACCAGGTGGGCCAATCCAAGGATTCCACATGGACCAATCAGAGGGTTCCATGTGGCACCCCCAAAATTCCCAAGGAGGGACCATGACCAAAACTAAAAAAAATATAAAAAACAGACCCCCGCCAAATCTGGGGAGGTCCCGCCATATCTGGCACAACCGCCAAGTCTATAAGCTGACCATCCAAATGTAGCGGAGTTTTTAACAAATACCCAAAAGGGAAGGCTCGCGGGTCTTACCTCGAGACCTCCCCCACATGTAACACAACATTAATGCCACCAACCAACTCGTCTAACAATTTTGTTGGTAAATCTGTCTGCCCAAGTGCTATTTAAGACAGGTTTCCACCCAACCGGAAGGGGGAGAGGCACAAACTGTACGAATTCGGTCATGTTTTTTGAGGCAAGTATTGTCATTATTGTAGGTTGCAGAGGGCATGGAAACTGAGACATAATTCTTCTTGGGCTTGGGAGTGCCAGAGTCATATCGAGGCATGGAGACAACCATTTTTGGGTAGTTCGATGCCACAAATTCAGTGGTGGTGTCTATTTTTTTGATCTGAGCATTATTTCTGCAGCTTGATTTTAGAATGAGGTATACTTATGTATTTTTCCAAATTATTTTATTGATTTAATGAAAGAGTCTTCCCATTAGAGAGCAGGACCCAGAGACGTAATCCTCCAGGGACGAACTCTGTTATCAACTTTTTCTGTTTAGATCTGATTCTTATGTCTCTTCATTTTTTATTTTTCCCTTATTTAATGGTGCACTTTAATTTATGCACATTTAATGCAATTCTTTATAAGTCACGATGAAAAGATCCCAGATCAATGAGAGAAGGAGATGAATGGAAGACACCATTCAAGACAAATGAAGGGCTGTATGAATTTCTTGTTATGCCATTTGTCTTAACAAATTCCCCAATAATATTGATGAGATTGATGAATGAATTACTTAAAGACTTCATAGGTAAGTTTGTAATTGTGTATTTGGATGATATCCTAGCCTTCATTAAAACTAAAGAAGAGCACTTAAGGAACTTGACATTAGTGATGAGGAGGTTGCAACAAGAGAAGTTGTTGATAAATTTGAAGAAATGTTCTTTCATGAAGACATATCTCATATCCTTGGGTTTTGTGATCTCTTCAAATTAATTGAAGATCGATCCAGATAAGGTGAGGGTAATCAAAGAATGGCCTTCTCTAAGAAGCATATTTGAGGTCAAAAGCCTCCATTGATTAACAGGTTTTTACAGGAAATTCATCAGGAATTTTAGTGGAATTTGTGCACCCATAATGGACACTATAAAGAAAAAACATAAGTCTTTTAATTGGACAAAGGAAGTTGAAAAAATATTCAGAGTATTAAAGGAAAATATAATAGAATAACCTATTCTGTTTCTGCCAGATTTCAAGAAGATATTTCAAGTAAGGTGTGATGCAAGTGCAATATCTATTGATGTAGTCTTAAGCGAAGACAATAAGCATGTTCCTTATTTCATTGAGAAGCTAAATGACAATAAGAGAAAATATTCAACATACGATAAAGAGTTTTATGTTGTAATACAATCTCTAAAAAAATCGAGGCACTATTTTATTCTAAAGGAGTTTGTCTTGTACAGTGATAATCAGGCTTTAAAATTCATAACCAGATAGGATAAATTGAACCAAAGACATGTTAAGTGGGTAGAATTCATGCATAATTTTACCTTTTTTACTAAGAACATTAGTGGTAGTGCTAACGAAGTTGTTGATGCTTTGAGTAGGAGATGTATGACTATGAAATAATTCCAAGTGGAGACCTTAGGGTTTGAATACCTTAAGGAAATGTATCATGAAGATCCATATTTTAAAGAGGCTTATGAAGCATGTGAGAACCCTTTGCTAAGGGACAAAATTCATTGTATAGAGTATCTAATTCAAGATGGATTGTTGTTCAAAGGAAGCCAACTCTGTATTGTGAAATGCTCAATGAGAGACAACTTATAGAAGGAAAAAGACAATGGAGGATTAGTTGGATATTTAGGTTATGAAAATACTTATGAACAACTGAGTTCTTCATACCATTGGCTAGGTATGAGATTCGATGTAGATAAATTTGTGGACATATATAGAGTCCAATAGTATGCAAAAGGGAAGAAATAGAACATTGAAATGTATCAGCCATTTCCTATTCCAGATAGGTCATGGGATGCAATAAGAATGGATTTTGTGTTGGGATTTCCAAGAACCTAGAGGGGGAGTGATTCCATATTTATAGTAGTTGACATATTTTCAAAGATGGCACACTTCATACCATGCCATAAAACTAGTGATTCTACACACATAACCAATTTATTTTTCAAGGAAGTTGTGAGATTGCATGGTTTGTCCAAAATTAGAGTCTCAAATAGAGATACCATGTTTGTGGGACACTTTTGGCCCTTGGTTATGAAAGTAAGAAAATATTAAGGGATAAAAGGAGAAATGTGAATTGCGTGGGAGACACAGTGACTGATATTGGGTCCAAGTGAGAAGAAGAGAAGAAAAGAAGGAGCGAAGTAAGAGAAATCAAGACATTGGATGAAGATATTGAGGATGACATATCAACAAGGAAGATGGATCATGGACAACTCAACAAGTGGAAAAAGATACAGTGGGATGATTTGGAGCACTGCGCAAGAAAGAAGGAAAGACAGGTTGGCGATTCCCTGAAAATGTAGGTCAAGTTGACCTAGGGTTTTAGACACCTATGGTTTTGGCATATAGGGTTTTGACACTTAGGTATTGGCCTAATGTTGTTGGTGAGATATTGTAATGTGTAAATAAAGTTCAAGAGGGCTGGGGTTGAGTTGTTCGATTATGTAATGATGAGTGATTGTTGTTATTGTTGAAAGAGAAGTATTGTGTGGGGAGAGCATTCTGTATTGTAATATCTTTAGCTAGGTGTGAAGATCACCTTGCATCTGGGTGTGAAGGGAAGGGAGAAAGGGAGAAAGGGAGAAGAGATAAAGAAAGAACATCTGCTAGCTAAGAGCACAAAAAGGACTGTATGCTTGCACTTAATATATTATAAAGAAAAGTTTTGTGGACGTAGCCCTAGGGAGAGGGTGAACCACGTATATCTTATTGTTTTGTGTGATTGGTGTTGTGTTCTTTGTATTTTGATTCCTCTATTACTGCATTATAGTGTTAGATCTGAGATCTACTATGCGAAGTAGGTTTACATAGGTAGATGATATCTAGATGCAGTGTTGATCTTGTATTGGACCCACTTTGTATTTCCTCTGGTTGTAGACACTTGTGTCATGCAACCCCCTATAGCTACTTTGGGTGAGACTGCATTTGCCTCGTAAGTGTTTCCGAAAGAGCCAGTAGTTAGGGCTTCTTGGTGTGATCTTGGAGCTAAACCCCGGGTCTTCCGCTGTACCAACAAATGGTTTTGTTATCGAGACAAGGATCTTCTTGAGGGAATTTCAAGGTGGTTTCCATTGAAGACAAAGATTCAGAAGTGGATAGAAGAACAAGAAAAGGACTTCGCAGAAGCCCAGAACAAGAACCCTAAGCTTAACACAAAGGAATGGTTGGGAAGGTATATCTTTACTGATATACACAAGATTTTCTTTGGAGGAATTCATAAGGAGCTATACGAGTGGTTAGCCAGATTAGCAGATACCCAGTTCGAGATCATATCTAGACCACTTGTCGTTTGGACGTCAAAGCTGATCAAGAAGGTCAAGAGAGTTGATAATGTCGTTTCAAGAGCAGTATCATAGGGTATATCACTGAGTTTTTTTTTGACAGATTGGAATCGTATAGTCAAGCAAAGAGATACTTCTTCAAGGGACCTAGAGGAATTTTTTTACAATTTCTGAAGTTGAGGATCAAGATGCTATTTCACGAGAAAGACATCTTGAAGATATAATAGTGGGTCATATTGAAAAGCTAATGTTCAATAATTTAGACAATGGCAATGACATAGAGGTTAGACATACACGCAGTGGAAGGATGTTCAGGGAAGCTCCTTTGGAAAACTTGTTTGAGAAAGATCACGAACCTCTTCCACATGAAGAAGTGTTTTATAGTGGAGAAGAGGAAGATCTATTGAGTGAGGAACATTTAGGGTCTGTTGGGCCAAGAGAAGAAAATATTGAAGAACCTCGCCGAGAAGAGCCAGAAACTTCAGGAACTGTGTCGACTTTTGAAGTGAGTACTATTAATCCCCCTATTGTTTCAGCAACATTAAGTAACCAGAGTAACCTAAGTTATCAGAGAACTTAGAGAACTGGTACACGTGGTTCAATGCACACTCAATCAGGAAACCTAGGAAGATCTATGGTAGATGAAATGAGGTTACCCACCTTTAGGGGAGATGGATCTGAAGATCCTGGTCACCACTGGTTTCTATGCAAAGTTGTATGGAGTACTGAGAATGTCACTGATGAAGATTTTAAATGAGCTCAGTTTAGTACTACCTTGAGAGACTGCGCTCTGAGATGGTACATGAAACTTGTCCATGGAACTGCACAACCTAAACCACTGAATGAGATCAAGAATGTGTTGGTTGCAGAATTCAAGAAACCCAAGTCAGAGTCACAATGAATTAAAGAGTTGAAAGAAATCAAACAAAGAGTAGTTGAACCTATTTGGGAGTTTGATCAGAGGTTTAAAACCTTAACGGGCCGACTAAATTTTCACATCCTAGACAAGCAAAACAAGGAATGGTTCATTGCTTCCCTTTCACCACACATTAGAGTCCCTCTGATGCAACAAAAGATATCTTCGCAGGCTGAGGCACTAGATATTTCCATGAAGCTAGAGTCAGCCCCTATGGAAGAATCCAGCTCAGGTATGAGTCAAATCTTAAGTCAACTAACTAGCTTATCACTGCAGGTCAAAGATATGAAAAAAGACAAAGGAAAACAAAAAAGAGAATACATTTGGTGCATTAGATGCAAATGGGAAGGCCATGACAAAGAGAATTGTGTCCTATTTCATGAGTACTTGGTATTTGGAGCTATGAGTCCTTTAAATCAAGTTACCTTACTGTGGTGCAAGGTATGTAGAAATAGACATCATCCTAGTGAATGCTATTACATGCAAAAATATGTTCAGACACCTGCAAATCTATATTGCACATTATGTAAGTCGATAGGGCATGATGATAGGGATTGTAGGGCCTATGACCTCATGCGTGAAAGGTCAAAAGACATATACAAGATTCAAGGAAAAGTACAGCAAGAAGGGAATACTATGAAGTATAACTTGTTGGAAGATTGGCTGCTGTCATTGATGTCAACCCTAGTCATTGGTTTTCGACCGCACAATTT
Source organism: Picea engelmannii (assembly GCA_009831015.1). Classification (NCBI taxonomy): domain Eukaryota; kingdom Viridiplantae; phylum Streptophyta; class Pinopsida; order Pinales; family Pinaceae; genus Picea; species Picea engelmannii. Next base: position 163,421 of record ML780981.1, on the reverse strand, counting down.
ATGAAGGTATTTGGACATGAAGGACAATGTGCATGTGTAAACAAAACACATGGATGTATAGTATACATGAGGTTGTTTCCGTTGGTAGGTGGCATGTCACGTGGATCCTCATGGTTGAGGAGAAATGAATTTTTGAAGATGACAAAGTGAATTGAAGAAGGAAGTACATGTAGGCCCTAAAGACAATTAAAGGAAAAAAATTAAAATTAATAAAGTGTTTGGTCGGTCCTAATGTTAAAAGGAAGTGACATAAATGGTATAAATACATATCATTATACATTCATTTGATACACAAGTCAAATTTTAGAGGAAATCAGAAGTAAAGAAGGCCAGATTTCAAGGGAGGATGAAGTCTTTTGGTGATGTGTTCTAAGTATCAACAATTGGTATCAKATCGAGTTACCTTCAATACAGTTTAACCACTAGAAGAAACATCTTAAGAAGAAATGGAAGACAAAATTCCAAATGGGATTCCACCATTTGATGAAATAAATTTTGAATACTGGAGTAATAGAATGGAAACTTACTTGAAATCTCTTGGGGTAGATGTTTGGTTCTCAGTTGCTTCAGGATGCAATGCTTTGAAGAAACCAAAGACTACAGCTCAGAAGGAAGCAAAAAGGAAAACCAAATTGGCAATAGATACCATCCTGGATGGATTGACAGATTCAGTGAAATCCAAGGTGGGATCATGTGCATCATCAAAAGAGATTTTGGACAAGCTATAAGACCTTTATGTAAGGTAAGAAGTAGAATAAGAAAAAGAAGTTGAAGCAAATTACAACATCGTAGATTTCAAAGAAGCAAATAGAGGTCAGTTCTTTTGATTTAATTGTGAAGGAGTAGGACATGTTGAATTTGAATGTCCTTATCCAAGGATTGAAAGAGATGACACTAAAGAAGAAAAGTCCAATGAAGAAGAAGAAAATCATGACGAAGAAATTATTCAACAAAAAGATGAGAATCTTAAAAAATTGAAGCATGTTGAGATTGAAAATAGCAAGCTCAAAGACATGCATAGAAAACTAAGAATTGAATTGGATAGTTGTGAAAAGACATTTGTAAAAATGAAGAAACAATTATAATACTTTGAGAAACTAAGAGAAGAAAACATTTCCTTGAAATCTCTACTCGAAGAAGAAACAAGAATAGGAGAAGCAAGGAATGTCCAAATGATGAAGAAAGAAAATATTGTGAGAAACTTGAACAAGAAGTTGTCTCATTGAGGAAGATCTTAAGAAACTCTCAAGTGCCAAAAGACTTAACACATCTTTGATGCATGGTGAAACTTCATACAAATAAGATGAAAATACCAACAAGAAGGTTGAAGAAAGAGCTACATAGACATTTGATGAGAAGTGGACCAGGATACCAAAAAGAAGGAATGATTACAAAAGAAATGAATATCCAAGAAGACTTCCTACCTTCAGGAATCAAAGAAGCTTCAATCAGTATGAAGGAAACTAAAGAAGAGTAGATCATGAACCCATATGGACTACATCACAAAGAAGGCTACTTACTCCAAGGTATCAAAATTTCTTTCTTAGTCATTGTTATACTTGCAAACATTTTGGACATAAGTCAATTAATTGAAGAATCAATGAAAGGAACAAATACAGAAGAAACATGAATGGTGTAAATAGAAGATATGGAAATAATCGTGTATTTGTCAACAAAAGTTATAATTCATTTTCCCCATTGATGGAAAAAAAAACATTGTATGGTACAAATGTAATTATCTTGGTCACAAAGCACGAGATTGCAGATATATGAATGAATATGTCCCTATGCCAACCACAGTATGGAGAAGGAAAGAGATTCCAAACAATGAATATTGTCGAATAGCATTAACCACTGAAGAATGTAAAGAAGAAGATGAATGGTACATAGACAACGGATTTTCTTCACACATGACCAGGGATCAAGACAAATTCATCAACTTGAAGAGAAAGGGTGGAAATGTTGCATTTGGAGATGACTTATCTGCCAAAATACTTGGAGAAGGTGTAGTAGAGCTTGGAAAAAAAAATGTAAAAACAAAGAATGTCCTATTGGTTGAAGAATTGAAGCATAATCTAGTCAGTGTTCCATACATCCTAGACATGAAGAAGAGAGAGAAGACAAAATCCACAGAAAAGGATTCCAAGGAAGAAAAATTCCCAAAGACCAAAAATAAGGATGAAGTATTATTGAGTGCCACATGTTCAGGGGGAGCAACCCTAAAGTAGAGAGTTACCTTTTGCCATTAAACTCAGGGGGAGAATCCCTATCCTTTTCCATTGATGTCAAAGGGGGAGAGAAATTGGGATCATTATGATAGGGGGAGCATGAGTGTTTCCATCAATGACAAAGGACGAGATTGTTGGAAGATTGGTTGTTGTCATTGATGTCAACCCTAGTCATTGGTTTTGTACCGCAAGATTGATGAAGGTATTTGGACATGAAGGACAATGTACATGCAAAAACAAAACACATGGATGGATAGTATACATGACATTGTTTCTGCTGGTAGGTGGCACATCAAATGGATCCTCATGGTTGAGGAGAAATGAATTTTTGAATATGACAAAGTGAATTGAAGAAGAAAGTACATGTAGGCCCTAAAGATAATTAAAGAAAATAATTACAAAATAAGAAAGTGTCATGTTGACCCTAATGTTAAAAGGAAGTTACATAAATGGTATAAATACACATCATTATAGATTCATTTGATACACAAGTCGAATTTATGAGGAAATCAGAAGTAAAGAAGGTCGGATTTCAAGGGAGGATGAAGTCTTTTGGTGAAGTGTTCTAAGTATCAACATAACTCCCCAGAAAGAGGAAATTTCAACCCTTGCGGTGGATTCAGAGGAAGAGGACAAGGAAGAGGCATGGATCGAGGTAGAGGCCAAATCATTTGTCATAACTATGCACAACCAAGACATTTGGCAAGGGACTGTTAGAACTCTTGTACCACGTGTAGCTACTGCAACGCGTTTGAACATGTCATAGAAGATTGTCCTGTGTTGTTAGCCAAACTTCAGGAAATACAAGGAGGAAACCAAAAAATAAAACTAATCACATCAGAACCTCATGGAGTGGATGCAGGAGTCATTGTTATCACTAGAGGAGGCGTTGTTATAGGACAAGACATAGTGACCACAGGAGAGACTACAAAACAATCAGGAGTTGGAAAATCTATAGAAAAGACACAAGAGTTTGATCCAAAGAAAGAGAAACAGACATTTGAGGAAGCAAGAAAAGAATTTGGGAGAGATTAGGCTTATTCATAAAAGGTTCGACCATAAGTAAGAGAATGTGGAATGCTACTATCATTTGATCAGTCTGCTTCGCCTAGAGAAGGAAAAGAGGTAAGTAAGATTATAGAATTTTTATGCACTTGCATTAATTTGATAAAGGATGAAATCATTATAGAAGAGCTATGAAAATTTATCAGAAAGTATGAGCTAGGAAAGATAGATCCTCTACTGAATAAAGCAGTACATCAACTATCCAAAAAGAGAAGGACAAATAAGGAACTACACCTAAATTCTCAAATTGGAGAGTATGATATAGACTATGTGGTACTCGAGTTAGGATCAGAGGTCAATGTTATGATGAAGCAGACCTGGGCACTGATGGGGAAACCTAAGCTGATCTATTCCCCCATCCAGCTTAGGATGGCCAATCAATAGACTATGAGCCCATTTGGAAGACTGGAACATGTCCCTGTGGACATCGATGGGGTTAGAACATTTGTGGACTTCGAGGTGATTGAGATAGTTGATGAAAGTTGTCCTTACCCCACATTGTTAGGAATTGATTGGGCTTTCAACAATTCTACTATTGTTGACTTGAAGAAAATAAGAATGACATTTTAAGGAGATGGCCTTAGGGTCATCACACTTGTGGATCTTGTTGAAGGTCTCAGATATACATAACCCATAAGAGAAGAAGACCACCCATATGAGCTAGAAAATATATACAAATTGACAGCCAGACAATAGGATTGCATTAATCCTACAACATATGGGAACCTAAGATGGCGAAGTGACAATGCATGTTCATCATATTCAAAATAAGCATTGGAAAACCGGTAGAACAAAATGTATGAAGTATCTACAAGGATATGTGCTAGATTAACCAGAGAAGTTTGCTAGATTAGCACAACAATAAGTAACTTGCCCACATTTTATGTTCTAAACTATTTAGAATATTTCTTGTTGGAATTTGAAGAAATTGTACCAATACAAAAAATATTGTTGGAACTGGATGAGCCCTTGAAAGAAACTCCAAAAAGAAGGTGGGGGACGCACAAAAACAACATTACAGACTGGGTACAATGTCGCACTTTGATGACAATGCAGTTTTCAGAATGAATAGAAGGCTACAAAGTTAGGTAAATAGATCAAAGTTGTCCGAAGGACCATGTGCGAGGTTGCGAGGAAGACTGAAACATCATTCCTCAAGAGAAGTGGGTACACAAATTCATTAACACACTGGATACAATGCCCATCAATTGGTACCTTCAAGCAAAATTGCACCTCATCACCGCAGATTGGGAAGGTATTACTCAGAAATTTGTAACTACCTTTTTATTCAAAATACAATATCCTACAGTGGATCAAGTGCTACAAATTATCAAACATAAATTATTTGAGGAGGCACCTAGCCTCCCTTTGAAACAAGAAGAGGATGAATGGACTGCGCCTCTTCAGAATTTTCAAGGCTGTTACAATATCAATGTTGATGAAGACGATGATCCTAGGAAGGTGAACATCACTGAAATAGAAGGATAGAGAGACATAGAGGGACCAGGAGTTGAACTATATTTCATTGGACAACCAATTAAAATCAATAAATTCAATATTGGAACAGAGCAAACATCAAAGCTTGCAAATGTTGGAGATTATTGGGATGTTGCCACTATTGACAAGATCACCAAATTATTGCATGAATACCAAGACTTGTTTCCAACCAAGTTTACTGATATGAAGGGAATTAAAGGGACCATGGGAGAGATGAATATCCCCTTGAAGCCAGATGCAAGTCCATTCAAGAAAATACCTTACAAATTGAAACCTAAATATAAGGAGAAAGTGAAGATTGAACTAGACAGAATGTTGGAAGCATGAATCATAAGACCTATTGAAGAGTCAGAACGGATAAGCCCTATGGTGGTGGAGGATAAGAAGACTGCAAAAATTAGGATCTGTGTATATCTCAAGAAGTTGAATGATTCTTGTTTGCATGACCCATTCCCTACACCATTTACTGACGAAGTGTTAGACAATGTAGAAGGACAAGAGGTCTACTCCTTCACCGATGGATTTTCAAGATACCATCAGATCTGGATTGCCAAAGAAGATCACCATAAGACCACATTTTCCAAAGAATGGGGATCCTACCAATATACAGTAATGTCATTTGGATTGAAGAATGCACCAACCATTTTTTCTAGGGTGGTGGTAGAAGCATTCAAGGAGTTTTTACATAAATTTCTAGAAGCATATTTTGACGATTGGACTGCTTTTATTTTGTTGAAAAATCATATTGAATGTTTAAGACTAATGTTGGATAAGTGTAGGCAATCTCATATTTCCCTGAAATTGAAGAAGTGCATCTTCTTTTCACCCTTTGGATTTTTTCTTGGCATATTGTGTGTAAGAAGGAATTGTTGGTAGATCCATCTAAGATTTCCATTATAGTTGATCTACCCCCTACTACTTCAGTCAAACAACTGCGAAATACACTGGGGCATACTTCATACTACATGAAGTTAATTAAAGGCTATGCATAGATCACAACACCGATGGAGAAGATTTTGAAGAAAGACTATCAATTTCAATGGACATAAGAATGTCAATAGAGCTTCAACACACTAAAACAAAAAATGGTTACTGCACCTATTATGGTTTTCCCATATTGGAGAAAGGAATTTCACGTAGATGTCGATGCATCCTCTATTTCAATATGATTTGTGTTATCACAAATGGGTGCATGATACATTGACCACCCATTAGCCTTTTCTAGCAGGAAGCTATAAACCGTTGAGATTAATTACACCACCACTAAGAGAGAAGGGTTATCCATGGTATACGTGTTTCATAAGTTCCACCACTACTTGTTGGGAGGACACTTTAGAATGTTTACCGATCACTCTACGTTAAAATACCTATTCAACAAGCCAGTGTTGGGGGGAAGGATATGCAGATGGATTGTGTTATTTCAGGAATATGACTTTGAAATTGTGGTTAAGCCAGGGAGAATGAACAAAGGACCTGACCACTTGTAGAGGTTGGAACATGGAGAGGAACCTACTAGTTTGGAGGATACAATGTTATATGCATAGTTGCTAGCCATTAGAAAGATTGATGACCACTTCACTGAGATAGTCCAGTTCCTGTCACCAGGAATGACACCTAATGAATACACAATTACCCAGAAGAAACAACTGGTAGTGCACGGTGCAGACTTGTCACTTATAGCTAGACAACTATATAAGATGGGACCTGATGAGATCTTGAGGAGATGTGTTATGGAAGCAAAAAGACCACCAATTTTAGCATAATCTCATGAAGGCATCGCAGGAGGACACCACACATGAAAAGCAATAACACAAAAGGTTCTTAGAGATTGCCTCTGGTTGCCTACTTTACACAGAGATGTTAAAGACTACTACAAAGCCTGTGATGTATGCCAAAGAGTTGAGAAACCATCCAGAAGATATGAAATGCCACTAGAACCTCAACTAACCTTACAAGAATTCGAGAAATGGTCCATTGATTTCATCGAACCTATAAACCCCCCAGGGAGGTGCACAGGAGCCAGATACATAATCACTGCGACAGAGTACTTGACCAGATAGGTCGAACCAGGAGTCGTTAAGGACTGTAGTTCAACTACAGTTTCACATTTCATATTTGATGACATCATAACCAGGTTTGGATGCCTGAGGATCCTTATGAGCGATCAAGGCACACATTTTATTAATAATACCATTGAAGCATTGACTGAGGAATTTGTAGTTCATCATCAGAAGAGGACACCCCACCATCCACAAGCGAATGGAATAGTTGAAGCATTCAATAAGATCTTGGAGAAAATGCTAACGAAGATTTGCAGTGTGAACAGGGATGACTAGGATTTGAGAGTACCAACAACGCTATGGGCCTACAAAACCACTTGCAAAAAGATAACAATGCAGACCTCCTTTAAGTTGGTTTATGGTCTTGAAGAAGTTGTACCCATGGAATACTTAGTTCCTAGCTTAAGGATTGCATCATTCATAAACATGGATGACACTGGCGTTGTTCAAGAGAGGCTCGCGTAGTTGGTCAAACTAGAAGAAGATAGATTTATTGCAAGATTCCATCAGAAGGTATAGAAGGAAAGAGAAAAGGCCTCCCATGACAGACACATCAAGAACAAGGATGATTTTAAGGATGGAAATTTATTTTAAAATGTAGAAACCTTGGTGAATCTTACTAATCCTTCATATGCCAACTATAAATTATTGGCGATATTTTTGTAAAATTATTCAAATTTCTAAGGAATTTATATATTTTTTTATAAAATCTTGGCGATTTTAAGGTAAAATAATTTTATCCTATAGAATTTGGGCGAATAATTTTTAAAATAGCGAATCTGATTTTTGGAAAAACCATGAAAAAATAGCCCATGAGAGGAATTTAGCCCCTAAAATCATCCCTGATCAAGAAGAAAGCGTTTAAACAAGGATATCTAGTATCGATATACGACAAAAAATTCACGAAGCATCCATAAAAGTTCAGAACACATTGGTTGGGGCCATATGAGGTTGTCTATGTTACGGAAGGAGGATTTGCATAGTTGAAGACTTTGAAATGGAGAATGGAAGGAAGGATTGTTGAATGTGAGCTGGTTGAAATTGTACTATGACAACCAGCTCCCTTGCAACTCTTAGTAAAAATAGAAGGAGATGAATCTAGGTATCAGGTGCAGTTGAAATTGGGTACCAGATACAGAAAAGACAGTCTGCACACAGTAGGGAGGAATATAGTAGAAAGCACAGACTGCACTGCATAGTCTGCAATTGAAGAAAAACAAAAGATTCATATATGAAGTGCCTCGGGATGAGTCACAAGTGAGTGTTGTTGATACTGAGAGGGGGGTGAATCAGTATCAAGTACAATTTAAAACCTTTTTCAACATATACTTAAACCATTCAACTATATCCAATGAGAAATAAACAATAGTATAAGAGTTACACCAATACATCACAATACACCATACACAATATATGAGAAATAATCAATAACTATTGTTCAAGGGAAGTAATGACTTGCAAAGGTAGCTACAACTTCCAAATGTAAAGGGAGGGATAAACCTCCAAGAGGAATATATAGTACTCCAATATCAATATAGGATTTAACCCTCCATCCTTGCCTCTTCCTTCCACCCAAAAACAAGTTATAGAGAGAATGGTATACTTTGTTCAATTCTGGTTTATTTAGGAGACCGAACTTGCACAGAATGCCCCGTGCTCAATATTTAACAGAAGATTCTGAAACTCCCACAAAATAAAACAAAGTCCATAATATTTCCAATCAAATTTGTCCCACTTCATTTGGATTCTCTATGAATACGTTATGACTGTTTTACCCAGAACACCTGTTTATTGACTAGCTTCAGGACTGGTCAAAAACCCTATCCTCCATAGAGTGTATCTCCATAATTATAGTGAATCAAGAGATAAAATTTTTACCACATGTACCTTGATATGTCTTCTAAATACCATAGCAATTTCACCATCTAAATCGTTATAGAAAAAAAGTTATATAAAAAATGGTAAGATGACCTAAAAATAACACACCTTAGAACACATCACCAAAACACTTCATCCTCCCTTGAAATCCGACCTTCTTTACTTGTGATTTCCTCTGAAATTAGACTTGTGTCTCAAATGAATGTATAATGATATTTATTTATACCATTTATGTCACTTCCTTTTAACATTAGGGATGACCTGACAATTTCTTATATTGTAATTATTTTCTTTAATTATCTTCAAGGCCTACATGTACTTCCTTCTTCAATTCACATTGTCATCTTCAAAAATTTATTTCTCCTCAACCATGAGGATCCATGTGACATGCCACATACCACCAGAAACAACATGATGTATAATATCCATCCATGGGTCTTCTATCTACATTTGTATTTTCCTTCATGTCCAAATAGCTTCATCAATCTTGCAGTCCAAAACCCATGACTAGGGTTGACATCAATGACAACAACCAATCTTCCAACAATACCCCCCTTTGTCATTGATGGAAAAA
>ML780981.1:114855-130136 GCA_009831015.1 Picea engelmannii | reverse complement strand
CTCCCTAGTTTAGCCCCTTTTACTTAACTTTTAGCCCCCACTTTCCCTAACTAGTGGGGTTTAGTCCCCCATACTCTTTTATCATGGTTAGTTTGTGCGCACCGATGTATTTTATATTAATGCTGAGACATACACAAAAGTAGGTGCACTGGCCTTTAACATCTAGGCTCTCCAGCCTAATAATCACAAAACTGGCTCACCCGCCTATAAAACACAACATATACACAAAGGATCCATTCCCTCAAAATCATGCACACTTAAGTTGGTGTGCGCGTTATCCTGAAATGTGCACACTTCCTCATTTTACTGTGCAGTACATGCGCACATACAAAAATGACATCAAACATCTCACCAACTTAAGTACATTTTCATTTACATTACAATTGGGTTTGGCCTAGGGATATTACAGAGAGTCTGAGAAATGTCAAGGTAAGGTATAGGTCTACGTCTTTCCATGCCTTGTGATGTCTAGGTCTTAACATGTATAGGTCTTACCGTGTATAGGAGTGTGAGGAAGAGAGAGGGATATAGATATAGGAAGTAGAGAGGAAGAGTGAGAGGGAGATAGAGAGGGGTGTATATGTAGGAGAGAGAGAGAGGGAGGGATGGATGGGTGGAGGAATGAATTCTAGTAGTGTGTGCATGTTCCTATAGTGCATGTGCACTCCTAATAATGTGCACATGTTCTTTTCAATTCATTTTCTTTTGGGTGGGATTAACAAGGTGTACGATGTCTTGCTTGTCTCGAATTTAGGTTTAGGATGAAAAACCTAGTGGTTTGGTCTACAAATAAAAAAAAACCTCTATTTTTGTGAATACCGCTCTATATATTTGTCTTTGATTTTATTTTTCTACCGACTAAACAATTCAATTGTTTACGAAACTACATAAATATACATTGTCACCAATGTAGATTTCAAATATATAATTTAAAAAAAAATATTAACATTGTTTACTATTTTTGATCTATTTTTGTCTTCACATGTATCAAAATCCTAGAATACATATATCTCTTATTTATTCTATAACTTTTTCTCAGCTTAACCATTTCTCAAATCAGTTATATGTGACACTAGATGAGATCAATACTTAGGATCTTAAAAAAAAATGTTTTGATTATGTTAATACCCTCTTAGTCTGCATGAACAAAATACATCGTAATTTCATGCATATGTTTAGTTTGATAATTTAAAAAAAATATGACTATAAAAAGTGATGGGAGAGCAGAGCTAGGGTTTTGACAGTTGCGGTGAGCTAGGGATTGACAGTCGCGGCCTCAACATAGAGCAACATGAAAAGCAAGGGGAGGGGGCAAGGGGACCCCCTTTTACAAACATGTAGTGGTGCATAGAGGGAAAGGGCCAAGAAGCATTGTTTTCAAGGCACCAACGATAGGAACCTCAGGATCAAACCCATGGAAGCGCCAATAAAGAAGTCAAGACAAGAATGAAACTGTGAGGAAGACGCTAAGGAAACTAATAATGAGACGCATGAGACCGCAGAGGCTAACGATATGGAGGGGCGCAACCCATGCAAGCCCAAAAAATCAATAATACCCAAGGTAGTGATGAAGGACCCACAAACACAACTCTACAAGGATCAGATGAAGATGCATGCACTCATATGCAAGTTCATGGAGTTATGGCCCATAGAAAGAACACTGTGTAACTGGATCAAATATCATTGGAACCCAAATGGGGAAGTGGAACTCCACCTTGATTCGAAGGGTTTCTTCATAGAATTATTTATTAACCAAGAGGACATGGACATAATCTTCGAGGGAGCTCCTTACTTCCACACCTCAATGAAACTCTAAATGCAACCCTAGTAAGAAAATTTTTCCCCAGAAAAAAGAAACTTTCAAAAAGGTACTAGTCTAGCTGCGATTCTATTCCTTACCCTTAGACTACTAGTTGCCCTCTACCTTTGAAGCAATATGAAACAAACTGGGGAAATATGTTAGGACCTCAGAAGCCACCCTAAAAGGAAGATACACATCGTATGCAAGAATATGCATAGAGATGGACATTTCTAGAGCACTCCAAGAATCCATAAGTCTGGAATTCAGGGATGAGGAATGGATCCAAAATATAGATTACAAACAGATACCCTTCAGATGCAAAAGATGCTATGAGCATGGACACTTGATCATATAATTACCTCTAAATAAAATGTAGGAAACGACAAATACCAAAACACAACAAGATGAGGAAGGGTTTATAACACCGAACCCCAGGAATAGAGAAAATAAAAAGAAAAAGAAAACCTTGCAGGAAATAACTAGGAGGCCCAGAATAAAATGGAAGGAAGGGACCAAACAAACAGAGGGACAATAGACAAAAATGACTTGGAAAAAGTCTAAGAAGTCAGAAACCAAGCAACAAAAGAGCCTACCCACCGGCCAAACAAAATGATAGCTCAGGGGAGTTACACAACCCCAATGGAAGGAGAAATAAAAGATGACAACACCACCATGTAAGATGCAGAGGTAGATGTAGAGATGATCCTGAGTGAAGTAGGTACCAAAGACGCCGATCTCAGAGACTTGGTGGAATAGGAAGGGATAGAACTTCCGAACATATTGGAACAATGGAAAAGGCAGGGAGTCGACAACGTACCAACTGAGCAACTCGACCGCATCCAATACCTATTCCTCCTATGGGAGGAATCCAAAGCCAGAGGACAAAAATGAACACATGCGGAGATAGGAAAACTTGGAGTGAAAGTTGGTGAGGGACAACCATAGCTAACACCCAAGCAGATGAGGAGGAAAAAAGGTAGTAAATTAAACAACGTAGCACTACAGGAGCTGGGAGCACTTCTAATAAACTGGGGTAAGATCAAGAAACTCTTTCCCCACTCCCCCCCACATGTTTAAATGAAGTTTATAACTTGGAATATAATAGGCCTAAACAACCCAAGAAAACAAAAAATCCTTAGGAATAAACTAAAGAAGGAACAACTAGATCTTTGTTTTATTCAAGAGACAAAATGCACTGCAGAAAGAATGGAGGCAATCAATAAACAATAATAGCGCAAGTGCAAGATGGTAGCCATCAAAGACCACCTAAGGTTAGGTGGCATTCTCACCTTATGGAACCCACAAATTCTAAATTTAATAGTAGCCAAAGAAGCCAGGTATACCCTAACGGTACGCATGTAGCTCATAGAAAACATAGAGGAGATGCACAAATGTGTATGGGCCCCACAGGTTAGAGGAAAAGAAAGTAATGATCCATGACCTAGAAGATATAAAAGGCCGATCCACCAACCTCCACTAGATCCTGGTAGGGGACTTCAACATTATCACCTCCCTTGCAGAAAATAAAGGAGGTATGAGAAGATTGCATCGGGATGTGGAGGAGTTTTCAAATTTGATAGACATAGCGGAGATGGTATATCTCCAAACTAAGAATGGCCAGTTCACCTGGAACAATAAATGGATGAACCAACACCGGGTAGCTACAAGAATCGACATATTCCTTTTATCGGAGTCAATCATTATGAAGGGACTAACCTTAGATTGCAACATCCTTCCTTGGGGTGGATCTGATCACTGGCTAGTGCAACTAGAAGTAGGCTTCCATACAACCCCAAATAACAAACCCTTCATAATCGAGAAATTCTGGATTGATCAACCAACTTTCAAGGACATAATCAAACAATGGTGGCTGGAGGAACAATCGGAGCAAGGGAAAAGGATGTTCAGACTTCATAAGAGACTTAAATGCATCAAAAACAAACTCAAAGAGTGGAATAGAGACACCTTTGGGAATATAAACACAGATAAAAATGATATAGAAGAAAAAATAAAAAAACTCCAAGAGACATGCATGCTGGAAGGCTATACAGAGGACAGGAAAAAGGAAGAGCTCCAACTGACCCAAGATTGGGAGGTGTAATGCCAGTAGGAGGAAACAATCTGGCATAAAAAATCCCTCATTCGATGGTTGAAGGAAGGAGAACGGAACACCAAGCTCTTCCAGAGAGCAACCATGGCTAGAAGGGCCCATAGCAAAATCTTGAAGCTCAAGGACCAAGATGGAATCAAGCGCGAGTCACATCAGGAGATTGAAAGCGCTATGGTCAGATACTTCCATGGGATAGCCCAAGAACCTCATCTAGATAGATCAGAGTCCATTCAGAGGATAACCCAACATATTCCACACTTGGTCACCGAGGAACAAAACACCTTCATGAACAAATCTATCGCCATGGAAGAGGTTGACCAAGCTCTCTAGGAAATTCCCAGTGGGAAAGCACTAGGTCTATATGGCTTCATAGTGGATTTCTTCAAAGCCTCCTGGGAAATCATCAAACAAGACGTTTATAAGGTAGTATAAGACTCAAGAAGGTCTTCTTCCATCCTTAAAGCACTAAACACAACCATGATCACCCTAATCCCCAAAGGAAACGTTGTCAATACCCCGAACCGGTACAGACCTATATCACTTTGCAATGTGATCTACAATATCATCTCCAAAGTAATAGCAAATAGATTGAAACCCCTCTTACCTTCTCTGATCTTGCAAGAACAAGAAGGCTTTGTGGAAGGAATACAAATAATGGACAACATCATCCAGGCCCATGAAATCATTCACACCTTAAAACTTCAGAATATGGGGGGAATGATAATACAACTAGACCTAACAAACACTTATGAAAAAATTAGTTGGCATTATATGATCAAGACTTTGGAATCCTTTGGTTTCACCCAACACTAGATCAACTAGATTGTTAGTCTAGTATCCACAACAAGATACTTGCTACTAATCAATGGAGCCCCAACCAAACCTTTCTGGCCCACAAGAGGGATTAGACAAGGAGACCCGTTGTCCCCCTTCCTGTTCATTCTGATGATGGAAGGTCTTAGCCGGAGCATCAAGAGTGAAACAACAACTGGGGAAATAATAGGGCTCAAACCTTTCAAAAACTTCCCTACTTCAACTCACCAATAATTACTCCATGACATACCCATGGTCAAGGAAGCCAAAGCCTACAAATGAATCCTAGAAGATATTGGGGAAGCTTTAGGCGCTGAGATCAACCACTCCAAATCAATTATCTTTTTCTTTAATACTAATCTAGCTATCCAAAGGAATTTGACCACCATTCTAGGATTTGAATGGAAAACAATCCCAACCAAGTCTTTGGGGGTTCCTTTGATAGACAAAGTATACAAGATGTCAACTTGGGAAGGAGTAATAAACAGGTTACAGGAGCGGGTAAATAAATGGACGTATAGGTCCCACAACCTAGCAGGAAGATTGATCCTAACCAAGTTTGTTTTACAAGCAATCCCAACCTTTATGATGTCAATCTTCCCCACTCCACAAGGGATCCTACAGAAAATAAGAGCCATCCAGAGGGACCTCCTATGGCAAGGAGTAGAAACAAGGAAAAAATGGGCCCTGGTGGCCTGGGAGAAAGTCTGTAGGCCAAAATGCAAAGGAGGATTGGGGCTACAAGACCCACAAATGACCAACAATGCATATGGGGTGAAACTTTGGTGGCGATGGGTCAAAGAAAATACAACACCTTGGGTAACCCTGTGGAAGGCAAAGTACACCCCGAACATTTGCGACCAGGACAAAATCTACTTTGGAGAAACCAAGGAAGGTTCAAACATTTAGAACCTAGCCTAGCGCAACAAAGCTTGAATTTAGACACACAACTTTTGGGAAATCAAGAATGACAGAACATCCAGATTATGGGAGGATGCCTGGCAATAGGAACAAAGGATGGAAAACCCAGACAGAGGGATACTCCAACAGGACCTCATCACACAAGGAAAAATCAATGTCTATCAATACTGGAAGGAGGAAACAGACTGCAACAAATGGAGAATCTGGCACAATATTAATCCTCAGAACACCGATATACCTCCAACAACAATAAAAGAGGTGGAGGAGGAACTGGGAAGACAAAAAATAATAGTCACAAAAGGAGAGAACCAGTTGAGGTGGGGCCAAAATGATGGAGGGGAATTCAACCTATAAGAAGTCCAACACTATATGGCGGACCCAGGCCAATATGACCCAACGCAACATTGGGATAAGCTATGGAACAACCCCCAATGGCCAAAGATTAAGATCTTCCAATTGAAAAATTTACACAACCGCATCCTAACATGGGATAACCTAAGGAAAAGAGGATTCACCGGTCCATCAAGATGTCATCTTTGTCAAACTTAGGAAGAAACAAAAAAACCATCTCCTCGACGAATGTGCCTACACTATAGAACTGTGGGACTGGGCAACAAGTATCTTCTGCCAGTCTGACAGTATTCGAGGAAACATTTCCGCAACCATCAATCTCTGGAGAGAAAACTATAGCAAACAAGAAGAGGTGAACCTATGTTGGATCCTCTCCCAAGGAACAATCATATGGTCGATATGGAAGGAAGGGAACAATTGTATTTTTAGAAACCAAAGCTAGCCAGAAGGGAAGATAAAGGAAATAGTAACATCCATTATATGCGAGAAAATGATGAGCCACAACTACCAGGTAGGTAGATCGCAACCCACTGATCAGGATTCCTGAGTCCTAAAGGTTTTCGACCTGAACAATGGATGCAACCCAAATAAAAAAAGACAACCACCGCAACTCCAAGTAGGTGAGCACAACTAGAAAACACCACCTTCAGGCTCCTTCAAGTTGAATTTTGATGGGGTAGCGAAAGGAAGCCTAGGGAGAATAGGTTTGGGAGGAGTAATCAGGGATAGTAAAGAGAACATCATATGACTGTATGCTAGAAATATAGGCAACTGAACCAATAATGCCACAAAATTTGGAGCCCTGGAGACTGGCCTGGAGATTCTAAATCGGGAGGGGATGATGAACACCATAGTGG
Organism: Picea engelmannii; assembly: GCA_009831015.1. Taxonomy (NCBI): domain Eukaryota; kingdom Viridiplantae; phylum Streptophyta; class Pinopsida; order Pinales; family Pinaceae; genus Picea; species Picea engelmannii. The sequence continues at coordinate 123,283 of ML780981.1, read as the reverse complement.
AAGGAGGTTCAGTTTTAGTCATCAACACAGTGAGAAAACTCCAAAACGATGCTAGAATGGGTAAAACACAAAGGCACTAGATATTGGCCCACCTACTAAAAAAAATCTAGGAGCACTTGCAGACAGGGATCACTGTGCAGTTGTGCTAGGTGTGGAGGTCAGCAAACAGACTGGTGAACAAAATAGAAAATGAGGAGTTCAATAAACAAGGGCCAGAGTTGGATACAATCTGGAAAAACATCCCACAAGGTCAATTCTGGGCAGATTGCACCCAACTTGCAGCAAAGGACTAGGCCAACAGAAGTAGTATGGAATATTACGACAAGAATGGAGGCGCAGAAGCCACTGAAGGAAACATAGGTCCTAGACAGAATCTGATGACCCACCAATCAAATTAGGTTACAAATGTAGACACAGATCACACATCAGGCGAAGGTATGACACCACAGTCCCATCAATAAAAATAAGTACAGAGGCTACCCTTTGGAAAGAAGAAGAGATAACGCACAGGAGGCAAAGGACGAAGGATGACAGGTTTTCACCAGGGCCAAGTCAAAGCACACCTCACCTAAGGATCGTGATGGGACTGAAGAATGGAGGGAGTACAACGAGCAGGACACAACTTTGGCGTAGGGATAATGACAAGGTCATCAAATGCACACACTTTGGAACACAGGATACTGACTGGAAGGACCACGTTAATGAGCAGACCATGATTGCAAGGATGGGACACCATAAAATACCACAGCCAGGTCGGCTCCATAAAGGTAGGGACACCAGAAATTACCACAGAACTGAGCATTGCAATTATAGGGGCCACCTTACATACCAGAAAGAGGTGAAGAGGAAAAAGGAAACAATTCAACGTAAGAACTACCACTCACAAGTGAATATAGTATGCATGAAGAAAACCAGAAGCAAGAGAGGTCCCCATGGGAAGGAACCTCAACTAAGCACCTAGAGGATGATAAGAATTGAACAGGAGGATAGGGAAGAAAAGAGTACCTTCCTCATGAAGGTAGACACAAAGGGGAATACGACCATAAAAATATGGGAGAGTGAAATCAACAACACCCACAGGGGCAAATCTTGGTCATAAATAACCTTGGAAGTGGGGGGGATAAGCGACCCCAGAGCCACACAACCGAGGATAACTCTCTACCACAGGATGATGGAGGAAGCCTGGATAACCAAAATGCTGATAGGTAAGATGTGTGCGGCCTGGAGTGAGACCAACAGAACAAAATCCAAAGAACAAAAGAAAGAGCGCACAGGAATTCTCAACATCCTCAGTAACTTGGAGGCGGGGTTAAAAAGACTTGCGGAGGAACATAAAAGACAACAGGAGAAACTGGAGTGGATAGCAGGGCAATTTCATCTCTATCTATGCTACGTCCACCATATAGACATTACTCCAGCCAACCGAAATCAAACCCCAACGAGCATCAGAAAGCTACTCCTAGTAGAACAAAGGGAGGAAAACACACCCCGACAGGAAGGAGATGAAGAGCACCCCATCAAACTAGATTAGCGCAAGGCCATCCCTGGTCATGTCTCTTAGAGTAGTAGCTAACCCCACTATGCTTAGACTTTTTTTTTTTTTTTTTGATGACTTTTTTTGTCTTTTAAACTAGAATACGATAGCTTGGGTTGGTTTCCCAAGGTGGTGACCTAGGCATACCTCGATTATTATCAAACTCTGCAACCTAGGGACCCCAGATCTGGTTTCCATTTTGGCAGATCCTGGATGTCTCCACATCAGTTTTGTACTATAACCTTCTAAAGCAATATAGATTCTCACACTCATTTACAGGAAAAAATATAATTTAAAAAAATATTAAAAAAACATAAAAAATTCCCAAAAAATACACACCACAAGAAAAATGAGTTCTCTACAAGTATACAAGTTTTTGGAATGAAATTCCGTCGTTAAGGTACTCAACACCTACATGAACAAAAACATATACCTTATGTTTTATTGGAAAAAATAGATGCAACTGTTACCAAAAAGAAAATTTTACATAGCGGTTCACAATTTCTTTGAATAAAAGTTGTATATTTAGAAACCTAATTCAATTTCCTATTTTTTATATTCTTACACCATATTCAAATTCTTTGTAAAACTACCTTGAATCATCCCTCCAAATTAACATATTGTTGTTTGTCCATGTTTTCATTGCCACTAACACGTCATGAGAGACCATCATTAGCTTTAACATACCCATATGTATCACCTATACAATAAATAAGCTATATTTCTATGTTATTATGTCTAGAGTTTCAAGAGACAAGTGTATTGGATTCTTTGTACATGTTGACATATCAATTTGATATTAATAAAATAAAAAACACAAATTTGGACCTAATATCAATTAATATTTTTTTTATGTTGAAACTTGTTTAGGCACATGGAAACATATATGACTCACTTGAACGAGAGGAAATATCTTTGGTTAAGTTTGGAATGCAAAGGTGTAAAATAATAAAAACTCCCATGGAGGAAAATATTGAACTATCAAAGAATATGTGACTTTCAACTTATAAATATATGGAAAGCATTAAACAAGTTCATGATATAAGAAAGGAATAAGGAGTTGAATGTATGTGTTGAAGCTGGATCTCAAATTAAAAAAATTAGATAATGAACTCATGGCATGCAGGACAAATATATTGGTGAATATCTACATTATCATAAATCATCCATTCATCAAACCTATCGATCCAAAAAATGTGAACCTGGCTAGAACCATAAAAAAAGAGAGAAAAAAGTCAAACCACAAATCTAGTTGACCAAAAAAATTCATAAAATATTTAAATTTTGAAAAAAAAAAAAATCATGTTCATCCATATGAATCTAGTCTATTTATACAAAACATGCAAAATTTCTCATTTTTATAGAAAGAGTTCATATAACTAAAATAACACCAACTGCAATACATCTCTGAACCAAAATGAAACAACAAAGAGGCTCTAAATGGCCTCAAAAAAACAAAACAAATAAGCATAGTAATCTAGAATCTACAATATGATCATATGGTAATAATAACTACTACTAGGTGGAATCATAAAAATGCTCATCCTAGGAATAAATAGAATCTATTATGGGACTCCAACTTGATTCCCCTGCACTGAAGCTAGTGGTACATCTCACTGTGGAAGTGGGTCCAAGTCCATCCAAGGAAAGTATTCATTGTCAAATCCTTGACCTTGCACAATGCACTCTAATGATGGATGGAATTCATCCAAGACTATATTGCTTGATTCAAGGGTCTAGGTAAACAACTAGTTGCACCTCAACCTAAGGTTATATTGAAATAAACCAACTGAAATATACCATATTGTTCAACCATTTTTCTCTAGATGATTCTTTGTCTTGGCTTGTATACACTAAAATGTTTTTCAATTGTGTCGACAATCAAGAGCACTACATGTATGACTTAGTATCCGAATTGGATTTTTTTGCAAATTAGGGAAATAGAAACCAAACTATCCCCACTAATATGTTGGAATGAGTGTTGAATTCAAAGAATCTTTAGCAAATAACTTTGAAACTTTGACTCAACTTTTGTAATGAGTAATATAATTTGAAAATTTTGAACTTTAATACCTAGTGGATCCTTTGTTATGATTCATATAGCAACAAACATGCCAAAGGTACCAATGCTTTCATTGAAATTCATGATCTTTCCATGTATCACATCGTGTATCTTTGGATCAGGGACTATGCACTCAATGCATCTATACAATCTCTCTTTTTTCTTCCCATATATTTCAAAATATTTTTTACAGTGGTACCTTCAAAGTTTAGAAGAAGAAAAATATTGATCAATTGAATTTGAATCATTGACTAAGATTTTGTAATGAATAACATAATTTAAAAAATTTGAAATTACATACATGGGTTTAAGTAATATCCAACTACATGTAAAGTTCTATGGAGTTGTTTATGCCATCTTTCATCAAGCATTCTACATATGATGGATTTATTTCCTCTTTTTCCTAATCGACAACCTCATAAACAAAAACCATGTTGTCATTATCATCAACCACCATTCACAACACTTTCGGAACAGGATCACTGAATAACACTATCTCTTATGCCATTTTACAAGGAAAAAATGAAGCACTTTGCCAACCACTTGTTTCCCTTCAACCCTTTTTATCCACCAAGATGTATTCCCTTCATCACAAACAAAAATCTTCTACAAGTTGGATTTTTGTTGAACAATGGATTGTAATGAAATAAATTTTATTGGAAATCATGTAATAGTTGGTTGAACAAGCTCTATACCCGAAGTGTTTTTCCTCATAAGGTTCAAAACCCATGTGTGGTTATAGATTTACTTGGTTATGGTTTTTTCTTGTTCCACATTTTTTCACCCACTCTAATTTTTCAATATCCTCAAGCATGCGGTCCAAACAATGGGTTGCACATGGAGTCCACCAAATTGTGGGGTGTTTTCCCTCCAACATCCTTCCTAATACAACATATTTGGAGGCATTATCTCTGATGATGTACAACATTTTCCACTTGCACCTCCAAAACTACTTCGTTCACAAGATGAAATAATAATTATGCATCCTTAACATGATCAGACACATCCAAAAATTTAAGAAACATGGTTTATTTTGGGTAAGAAATGAATAAATTGAGAACGGTTCAAGATCTTCCATCATTCCATCATTCAGACCTGGTTGTGCACAATGTTTTAGTTGATGTCTCCTTGAACTATATGAGATATTCATATATTCTTTATACATCATTTTGTAAAAGTATCCCCTTGATACCATGAAAACTAGGTCCTCTTATGTTTGGACAACATTAATCCACATCATATAACATAGGTTGATCATTTACTAAACTAGTAGCATTGAAAGGAATGTTTCCATCATAGCACCATCTAGCAATGCATTCCCAAACATCCTCCTTCTCTATATTATTCCATTTAAAATCAAGTGTCGGCTCAACACCAGGAGTAGTCTAGGGTACAAATAAAGAGTCAATCATTTTACATTCCCTCTTCAAATTGTATGAACTAGGGTGAGGAACATGTCCATATCTATGCACAATAGGAAAAGTGGAGGATTCTTCCAAACTAGGTAAATGATCTTTAGGGTCATTGTCATAAGCATCGTTAGTTTGAATTCTCCCTATGTATTCTTTAATCTTCTTATTATTGACTTTATCTAGTTGGAAGGAATCAAGATAACCTTGCATATCCCATTTTGGATCATCAGAGACTTTTGTGAAAGGTTCTACTTGGCTTCTTTCATGTGATAAGTGTTGTTTTATCCTCTGGATATCCTCACCCTTAACTTTCTTCCAACAATAGTGGAATATTGTTTTCCCCTCTTCATCCAAATGGAAATAAACCCATGTTGTATCTCTCTCTTTTGTAGGGGCCATGGAAATTTAAAAACCAACAAATAAAAATATGCAAATAAAACTTTAGGAATTATAAATTACTAGGAACAAACAATAAATTTAAAGAGAAAAAGTGAATAAGAAGTGAAGCTTTGAAATACCTTTGAAGGATTCCAAATATCGAGAATAAGACAAGATCCTGACAACCACAAAGATATATCTATAACAACCCACAAAAATATGGAATAAACCCTTCAATCACCTCCAAAAATATCCCAAATATCCCTAGAAAATTTTTAAAATGTCCCTTGAAACAAATCCAAATATACCTAAAACAATCAGCCCCAAAACACATCAAGTCAACTCTTTAACCACGTGTCCAAATATTCCCAGTAAATTCTTCATAACAACCTTGCAAATATCTCTCCAATATCTCTCCAAAACCACTCAAGAAACTTAACTCAAGAAATCCAAATAGCTCAAATGAATAGGGTGAATGAAATATAAGGGAAGGCTCTTTAAACGTGGTTTTAATAGACCCTAGGGTTAGTTATTAGGAAATCCTTCTTTTGATTTATTATTTTTTTAGTTAGAATTTGGTGGTCCCTACTTGAGTTGTATGACATTGTATAAAACTATCCTAAAATGACCTGAATACCCTGATCAAATAGGAAATGTGCCAAAACCACTAAGAACTACCAGTTCCAATAACATTGTATTGGTTAAGTTTCATAATTTGGCTAATTTTTCAAATTAGATTTGCTAATATTTTTTTTTCAAATAATTTATTCAATTTCTATAAAATTAAATTATTTTATTAAACATTTACTAATTCTTAAAAAACTGAATAAAATCTATAAAAATTTAAACATTTTTACAAAGATATTGTGAATATGATAATTTACATTTTAGGATAAGTAAAATTCATCAGTGTTTTAAAGATATCCTAAATTTACATTTTAAAATAAGTACAGTTTCAATGTTTGTGAAGAATTCAAAACTAGAAATTTTTATTTATTAATGATGTTATAATAACATTGAGGTGAGGAGAGGTCTCATGACTCATATATATTCATAGATAAATAGAAAAAATTAAACTTTTTTACAAAGATATTGTGAATATGATAATTTACATTTTAGAATAAGTAAAATTCACCAGTGTTTTAAAGATATCCTAAATTTACATTTTAAAATAAGTACAGTTTCAATGTTTGTGAAGAATTCAAAACTAGAAATTTTTATTTATTAATAATGTTATAATAACATTGAGGTGAAGAGAGGTCTCATGACTCATATATATTCATAGATAAATAGATTTTATTTATCTCTATATAAATAGTACAATTTTATTAATATCCGTAAAGTTATTTTTTATATACTTTTCAACAAATTTAAATTCTAAAGTTAAAATTAGAATAAATAGTATAATTTTATTGATCTCATAAGGAAGTTATTTCTTTATATTTTTTTCAACAAATTTAAATTCCAAATTTAAAAATAAAAAGTTATTTCTTTGCATACTTTTCAACAAATTTAAATTCTAAATTTAGAAAGAGAACCGTTGTGGGTATGACCATGAATACGCTTTAAATAATAATAATAATAATAAAAAACTTATAAGTTGAAGTTAACGTGCACCTAATTTGTAAAATAACCAAGACATGAGAAAATTAAAATGACATTGGAAGAAGCATCGAATTAAATAGACTATAGTGCAATTATCTCAAAATGCACATGTCCTATAAGAATAAGCTAGAAGACAAAAACATGTCCTATAACAATAAGGTAAGAGACAAAATGAAAAAATATATACTTATAGCATATAATTAAGATCCAAATCCTATACAATATAAAAAATACACAAAAAATCAAGAATGAGCACTTACAATGTGGATTGATCACATGAATCATTGATCACATATTTATCTTTCCGAGAATCATAATGCCACAATCACGGGTATATGGCACTTCTTAAATAAATAATATGTCACTTTTTGTTTCTTATACATCCACTTTGTCCCGTGAGATATATATGATAATCATGTTTCCCATGTCATTTGGACAAATTAAATTTAAACACTAATGTGTAAAGAAAAAAAAAATCATCATAATTAAATTTATAAGATAATGAAAAATAAATATAATGTAAAAATAAATTTGATGAATTAATAAATTGATACTTCGTTAACAATGAAATATTAATCTTATATTACATAGATTTATATAAAGGTAAAATTATAAAATTAAAATAAAATTATAAAAATAAAATAGAGATATGAATTTTTTTAAATAAAAAATACTTTAAAATCATATTTCTTATACAATCATTTTGTCCCGCTTAAAATATGGGTAATAATCATTTTATATTTTTTACACAATCAAATGGCTGAATCATTTTTTTTATGTTTGGAGGAATCAACAACTAGTTGGGCACACCTCCAGGTGTGCCCACGAGGTGCCTTGCCCTGCTACCACTATAACCTCCAGGTGTGCCCACGAGGTGCTCTACCACTATAACCTTGCCCTGCTACCACTATAACCTCCAGGTGTGCCCACTAGGCCCATACGTGGCACACATTGTAAGTCGGGAGGAATTGAACTCAAAACCTCATGAAACTTCATTTTCACGGCACTTACCAATTGAGTTGCACCCCAGGGACATTATTATTATTATTATTATATATAATAATATTTTTTTTTTCATATTTATAATAAAATAATGTAAAAAATCAATTTTATCTTTCAACCAAATTAATACTTCGTCAATAACAAAATGTTGATTCATATTACTTAGATTTAAATCAAAGTAAAATTATAAAGATAAACGAGAAAATATAATAGAAATTTTATGGAAAAAGGTTAAAGTAGAGAAAAGTATTTTTCAAAAAGCATATATCTTATACAATCACTTTGTCTTCTTTAAAATATTTACCAAAATCATTTTATATTTCTGATGCAGTCACTTTGTCCCCTTAAAATATTACAATAATCAGTTTATATATTGTATACAATCTCTTTGTCCCCCTTAAAATATGTACAATAACCATTTTTTCCTGATTTATA
>ML780981.1:87590-100709 GCA_009831015.1 Picea engelmannii | reverse complement strand
ATGAGGCCTTATAACCCTATAGTAACAAGAGACATTAATTGAACTTTGACTAGATTGAAAGGTGCATGCAATTAGAAAAACTAACAACCCAAAACTAAGAGGGATCAATACACGGACTATCAATGAGAGGTGATATCGCTGTGGTGTGTAGGAATAGGTCTAGAACCTTCAAAATTATCATTTTCCAAATATCTTGTACAAATTTTACAAGAAAATTGTACTAGGACTAGACACGGGCAACAGTGACCTGTGAATGGGGCCAACGTTGAAATTTTTTCAAATTGTTTTTGAATTCATTTAAATTTGGCATGGGTAGACTATTTTCATGCCTTAATGATATGGGAGGGTTTATGGACTCAAATTTGACTCACACTCCCACTTTCTTCCATCATCAATTCATCATGTAAACCATAAACCCTAATTTAGTGGAGTAATCGATTTGTTCCTAGTGAATGGATGCATTGTTGTTGACATGGAATGGGACAACACATGTACCTTCTCAATTTTATTCCTTCACTTGATGTGGGCCTGGTCATGGGAAAACAAGCTTGCAGGTGATCTAAGTTACCTTTTATATGTGTCAAAATTCCTCTCTTTGTTAACCATATGCTCATTAGGCGAGAAGTCCTTGCTTAAAACAATCATTTAGTCCTTCCCATATTCTTTTCTTTCCCTTTCTCCATCCCCACCATATTGAGATAGCTCATTCATACTTTATGTGTAGTGTTTTTAGGAAACAAATGTTGAAAACCACTCATATTTGCCTCATATAGTAGCTCACAACCATCCAGAAACCCTTAGGTGCCAATGCATTTTTGGGGATCATTAAGTGCATTGACCAACACAATTTTTGGCATGTTATTTTCATTGACCAAAACTTTTTTTGGCATGTTATCATCATCGAACGACATAGGAATAGGGGGAACAATCCACATTTCCAACACAACTTTCTAGGTGAGTTTCTGAAAGGGCTCTCGAAACTTCCTTTTTCCATTTTTAAGTTTTTTGTTCCATCTTTTTAAGTGTTCTTTAGGACCTGTAGATTTATTTTTGGATTATTTTGTTGTAACTTAGGTATTTTCTTTACTAAATTGATAAGGATTGAGAAGAAAACCCCCTAAGGTTTCTAGTAACTTTCTCGGACAAATTTCTTTTAGATTGTACTTTCATATAGAAAGCATACACCCTTGACAGGGCATTTTTCCTAGAGTTAGATTCGTGTGAGAAGCCATTTCCTTTATTTTTTGTTCTCTTTGACAACTATAGGTTAATTCTCTTTGTTTTCTTATATTTCCATTTATTTCATAATTGAAAAGTCTCTTGCTGAAAGAAAATAGTTCCCTATAACCCCTAGTATTTTACTTACCAATAAAGACCTAAGATTTTCTAAATGGTTTGCTTGTGAGCCAAAGAGTAGAGGAGATTGTTTTTTTATTTTGAAATCTAAATATTCACAAGTACATTTCATATTTGAAGGGTAACTTAGATAAAGAAAAAATCATTTTATTTAGTACTTATCTTGGTTACTTACTTTCTCAATATACTTTTAAATTTCAACTAATTGTAATTTACTTTCGTTTGCAAGAATTTTCATTTCAAGTTAGTCACACCACACGTGCACACATCCCACACCTTAAGTTGTATTCTTGGTTCAAGCCACCAAGATAAACCTAATAATAAACCATCTAAACTAACACCTACAATCCCACTTGGCCCATCAAAATAATGTTGTAGTTAGTTTAGGACTTCGGGGATAGGCATCCAAATAATTTCCCTTGGTCATTTCACATTGAAACATAGAGGTTGACTATTAGGGAACTTTCAAAATCCTTTCTTATGGACATGGTTCCATCCTATTTAGTAACAGGCGTGCTATTTTAAAGTGGATAATTCCAAGGTTGGGGCCAGATGTATGAGCGAGATTCATTTCTCTTTCATTACTGAAGTTAATTTTGTAATATTGGAGCCAATGCCAACCAACCTTTTGTGAATTTTATGGAAGGGTTAAATATCCATGATTTGACCAAGTTAATCAATGATATTATCTTCCATGATACCAATTGGCCCAATATTCCAAATAAAATCCCTCTGACATCCCAATGTTTGAGGGTAAACCTAGAGAGTATCCCTCCAACCATATCATGCCCTTTCACCTTTGGTTTTCTTCGAACTCCATAATGGAGGATTCAATTAGGTTGATACTTTTTGAATTCACTTTGATGGGCATTGCCACTGAATTGTACATAGAACAACATAGCAATACCGATACAACCTTTTAGTTCATATAAAATTATTTCCTTACCTTCTTCCAACTTCCATTCCACCATCGCATAGGGATAGAAATATTGACCAATTTCCATTAGACCACAACCACTCACATCTCAGAACACATCCATGAGTGACTTATAAGATGTGCCTTGTGAAAATCCAATATCAATGATCAATTTCTTATAGAGTAGTTCCTGGAATCCCTTCTCTCCCTCATCACCAAGGATGTATCCATGACTATGCCTAGAAATGAAGATGAAGCCATCCAAAAGGAACAATTGTACAATATTATTTATTCCCAATTGGGGTATCTCTATATTATCCTTCCTAATGCCCCTGGCTCTTAGTTAGGTGACAAGGATGTATCCATGACTATATCTCAGGGACTATGAGTTAGGGATTTTATGTCTCGGGGGCTATAAGTTAGGGATTTTATGTCTCGGGGGCTATGAGTTAGGGATTATATATAATATAATGTATATAATTTATAAATTATATTTATTATATTATATATAAAGAATAAAAAAAAACAAAACAACATAAAAAAAAACCCAAAACAAAAATCAAACTACACTATCACTACATGACTATCGTGCTCATATTTTTGAATTCGCGCGAATAGCTACACACACACCCACATAAAGTTGAGGGTAGTAGGGGAGAAGGAGGGAAAGGAGGAGAAGGAGGGAGGGGAGCACGGAGGAGGGAAAGGAGCATGGAGAAGGAGGGAGAGGCGCATGGAGAAGGAGGGAACATGTGATCCATGTGGATATCAGTGGCCACCCACTTTTTCCAACTAGCTCAAAACAATTTTCTGGCATTTTTGGCAATTTATTATTTTTAGTAGGTTTTAACTTCCAGAGCCATTTAGAGGGCCTAAAAGAAGGTTCTTAGAGATCTAGGTTCTCAATGATAGCCAAAGGAATGATTGAGCCCCCAAAATTAATTTCCTCGATGATACCTTTCCAACGAGCTATCACATGCCTAAAACAAAGATCGTATGCAAAAGTTACGACCCGGGGAAGTTGATGTACTCACTTACCCAAACGGGGCCCACATGACTTTTGGCGCTTCATCCCCTAGCGTTAGGTTTTTGGATGTCTAGGGTTTTTGGCATTCCTATTTATTGTAAAAATGACTTCAGAGCCTCATTGTAATCATATTCTTGCGAATGTGAGTAGTCGTTTGCGAGTAGCCATCACATCTCTTCTCAGAGATAAGCTGCCACCATTCTAGCGAGTTTTTCACTCTGTATTTTTATAGTCTCTGTACATTTCTTTCATTAATAGAAATTGTGTATTACTGTATATCTATGTTTATGGTTGCATCTTTGATACATTCATGTTATCTTATTGAATATATGTGATATATCTATGCATTTCTTTATTATATCTCCACTCGCATTTCGTGCCGAAAATAATCTGGATCAACATGGGAGGAGGGTACAAAAGAGGAGGGCACAAGGTTTTGAGGGCACACCAGAGGAGGGCACATAGCTGGAGAAGGGAACATGATTTTGAGGGTGCACCAGAGGAGGCCACATGCAGAGGAGGTCACACAAGACGAGGGCACAAAGGATAAATATGGTTTGACTTCTTTCTCCAAAAAATAGCCTTGGTTTTTCAAGTTGAACTTGGAGTTGTTTTAATGGTGCTTAGTGGTATTGGATGTGCAAAAAAAGTAGAATATGTTCAACTTTTGTAGGTTAGTGTTATTTCTTAGTGGTATTGGATGTGCAAAAAAAGTATAATATTTGATGTGCCATCATTAACCTAAGCCTTCTTGTTGATGATTAACCTAATGCTCCTTTTCCATTAGATGCATACATTATAGATAGAGGTAAAAAAAAATGGATGATAGGAGCACAAAAGGTATTATGGTTGGATATGGTTCAAATGCAACTATTTATATATTGTATAGCCCAATAGAACATTTAATGATTATAATTTGAGATGATTTTTTATGAAGTTGTAGTGTTAGTGAAGCATCTCGATAGCGACTACAAAGGTAGGAGAAGCATTAAGCTTTTGGATTTCCCCTCAATGGAGATAATTGAGGAATATATCGAGGGAACTTCAAATGAATATAATCCTTCATTTTGGGAGAGTGTAGAAGTGAAAAAAAGCTAACAAATAATTGTCGGAACTAAGAATATCAACAAGAATCCAAAAACTATTAGAGACACTATGGAGTTATGCAAACAATGTTGAAGTGCTCAAACCCCTAACAATAAAAATTATGCTTAAAGGCCAAAACATGGTAGAATGGAAACAGCCTATGGATGAAAAGGATGAGACATTAGTGAAGAATCAAACTTGGGCCCGTGTTCCTCTACCAATAGGTAAGAAAGAAACTAGCACTAAGTGGGTTTTCAAACAAAACAAGTCAAGTGATGCAGTTGAGAAATATAAAGCTCAATTGATGGTGAAAGTGTACACACAAATACAGGGCATGGACAACCCAAAGAATTTTATACCAATAGTGAATATGGCATCCATTATAGAAATATCAGCAATTGCAATAATGATGTATATGCATATCCATCAACATGATGTTGAGACAACATTCATTAATGGTATCTTGTAGGAAGATATATGTATGGAACAACTTGAGGGTTATGTACAACAAGGCAACATGCATATTGTGTGCATGTTGCAAAAGTAATTGCATAGACTTAAGAAATCCTATAGGGCATGACGTTGACACATTGATGCACATTTAATGAATGAGGGTTTCCAACATTATACTACATATATAAATATTTATGTCTAGCATAATGTCAAGTATTTTATCATATTGGCATTCTCCATAGATTAGGCATTTGTATGAGCAAGGAGTTATCTTTGTTAAATTCTTTCAAATCAAAACTATTGTAGAATTTGACATGCTAGATTGTGACATTTCCTGAGGTCAATCTTATCAGGATTCTGACATTTTCTAGACTCCGTAGCCCCTTCCTAAGGCAATTGTTTTCTACTAGTATTTACTTGCATTTGCCATATATGATCCATAATCTAATTGTTTGATTGTCTCTGGGACATTGTGCGAATAACTCTTTTTGTGTTTCCTCTGGGAAATATACATCATAGATCATTTACATTTACATCATAAAAAGAACATTTGGAAATTAAATTGTGATGTCATGGTTGGCATCTATTTTTGATTGGTTATGACAAATTGACCTTTCATCATTCCACATTTGATTTTGGGAATAACATAACACCATAGGATCAAATTCTTGGAAAGAGTTGTAGTGTTTTGATTTCTATTTTGTTACATATTGGGCATGATACTTTGATCTCTTTGACACATTGACAATGTCAAAACACAACACTATACCTCTTTCCAAAAGATTTATGTTATGATGTTATGTTGTTTCCAAAATCAAATATGGAGTAATGAAATGTCAAAATATGGGACTGAGTTAATCAATTTTCTGAAGTATATAATGACAATATCAGTCCCAAATTCTAATCCTAAATTAATTTTTTATGATGAGGAGTGAATGACTTAAGTCTAGGGTTAGTATTACACTAGTTTAAGGGATAGTTAGGCCAAATATATGATGACAAGTGGCTGCTACACTATTGTTGGGAGAGTCAAAGTATGGCAGGTCGTGAGGTCTTGGAGCATGCCTAAAGGGTGGCCTAAGGGTCAAAATTTGGTAGTATAGTAGCTAAGGTTTAGGCGGATACTCTTTAGGGTAGCTTAGATATGTAATAGGGCTAGTTTACTTCTATTCTAAACAATCTCAAAAGAGTAGGCCGAGAGGTGTTAGAGTGGTAGGATAGGGGGCTAGAAGTGTTAGCATTAGATAGGAGAACTTGATTATGACCAAGAATCACTAAATTACTTATTTTCTTCTTATTGGACATGATTCATCAACTAAATTATCTAGTCATTAAATGATGTGACAACAACTATATATTGTCCTTTATGTTGCAATCTAGTATTGGGAAACCATGAAGAGACAAATGAGTTGAAGAAACCCCCATTAATAGGAATGAGTGTATGAAGATATAGATTTATTCTATCATCTTCCCATGTTCCCCCTTTTTCTTTGGAAGAACCAAAACCCTCACTTAGTTTCTTCCTATTCCAACCTATATAGTGTCATATTCCAATGTCAAACTTCTCCAGCTTGGGTCTGAACCACTCACAAAGAAAAATTATCCAATGATCAAACATGTTCCCAACTTGAATGAACCAACCAAATTGTGGAACCCATGAAACTTGTCAAAGCTATGACTAAACTTGAATGAATCAATTGATGTTGCTAACGACTAAATTAGGGAAGCTTCAAATTGATATTCGGTGCAACATTTGCAAGGTAACCATCCATCAAATTCACAACCATTGTAATTCATGTGAGTGATAGAGAGGCATGGAGAACAAACTACAAAGGTCATCTCTCAAACCCTAAAGGAAACAAAAAGATTAACCCTAAATAAATCCCTCCTCGAACTTGGACACTCCTCTCTCTCTCTCAAGGTTCAAACCCTAAAGGACCTCCTTCTAACTTTTGCACACTTCTCTTCAAAACCCTAGAGACAAGGAGACAAGACTCTCTTCACCATTTCACTAAAAGATTCCTTTCTGGCACAATTGGCATAGTTGAGAGAGTGAGCCCTAGAACATGAACACCCTACCACATCATGTCCATTTTTGATAGCTTAGGGTTTGTTGCACGTAGGATGATAGGGTTGGTCGTGAGTGCTAGGGTAGCCTACGATTTCAACATATGGAAACTGTCAATGGAATAGAACTAGATAGATATTCAAACAAATTATCTCTAATAGATAGATATTGAAACAGTCAATGTCAATTATACTTGGAACAATTTTCGTAGGAGAGAACCTCAAATCTAGAAGAAGGCATGGAATTCTTATCAAACTAGACATGTCAAAGGCATCTGAAATACAAGGTGAACTAGTGGTTGAAATCGATGTGAAGAGGATCTCCCCCTTACTTCATATGAAATAGAAGGTGAACACGTGGTTGAAATGAGGGCTAAATGAGAAAAAACCCATAAAAGGATAGTGTTGGGCCCAAGATATGATCACTTTCATGACAATTATTATACACTTTTGCCACATGTACATATGTGTTTTTCATATTTTAACAGAGCTTTTTGAATAATTTCATGATAAAATGGTATGATCACCATAAGGTACGTGTAATTCATGTTTAATGATTGAATCAAGTATAATTCATCATGTTTTATGATTTATAAGAGCTAATTCACATTTTTTGGTGTGACAAGGCAAAAATGCACTACGTTTCTAGTTATGGCACTTGATCCAACACTTGATCTGTCACTTGATCAGACACTCTGTCCAACACTGCGTATTACACAAAAATGCAGGGTGACTTGGCGGTTAAGGTATTGGTGGCCAGTGAAGGGTAAATCGGGCATGTGGGTTTTGTTTGTCCTTGTCCCCTCCAGCTACTGAGCTCCAGAAAACTCAGTTTCAGTTGTCCAAAGAGGGTGATTATTGGCTCGCTTCATTTTATCAGTTAGGGCATCATTTATTGTAATTTTCCAAATTTAGAAGTGGTTCGACCCTCCTGTGGTCGACCACTTGGTCTGTAAGCTTATAAATATCACTAGGATGGTCAGAAGATTGTTAACCAAGTAGAAGAACTAGTGTATTGGAGAAAAACTCGTTTTTCTCTATTTTTGAGTTTTTACATTGCTAGAATTATGCCAGAACTGTGTTTTCAAGATTTAATGGTGAATTCGTCTTGTTAAGCTCATGGTGTGATTTTAAGGAGTGACCACGACTTTCTGCGGGGTCCACGAGCAGTCTGGTAACTATCTTCATGTTTATTTATGCATTTCTTAATTTAATTGCTCTTTTTACTTTCTGTACATGCATGTTTTTTATTGTGTTAACTAGTTTGTTGTAGTTTAATTGTTTTAATTGTTTTGCAGGTTAGAATGATGAGATATATCAGCATGCACTAATATTGTAGACTAGGAAGAGACTTGTGAGTCTCTATACTAACCCCATGTTCATTTATATGTTAGATTCTGCTTTCTTTTATGATTTTATAGTCTAGTTTAAAACATAGTTTACTTAGAATAAAACAGAGTTTGATTTGGGTTTTCTTCGACAAGTATTGATGGATGGATAGAGTTAATTCCATTTTTTAATTATAGCTTGTTTACTTCAGTTTTATATAGATCTCATTTAATTCTTTGTTGGTTAATATAGATTGTTAATTTACTTTTTAATATTATAGTTTAATTTATGTTTTCAATTATTTCCGTATTGCAGTTTGAATGGTTAGAGTAGACATAACATAGTTTTATTTTACACAATTTCCTTTCCTAGAATTAAAATGCAATTAAATTTCTTAGTTAAATAATGATGATCTTGTTATGTTGTTGATGGTTTATACATGAATATGCAGGGTATTTAACATTATTTTTGTCATGGATAAATTCTCATTGGATTGTCTAATCAATACCTTTCATTTTGCCATTGAGATTAGTGTTGAGATTATACCATTGGAATTGTCCTTTGTTGTCAAGTGCCATCGAGATATTACCCGACACCATAGACATTCACACAACTACCAGCATTACATTTGAATTGTCATAAGTTAAAAGATAGTTTTCCTATTTTTCATAGATTAAAGAATAGTTTTCCTTCTTTCATAGATATAGTTTCTTGCTTTCATAGCTTAGAAAATAGTTTTATTGTTGTTGTAGGATAGATAGACTTTGATTTGAAAGATTAGATAGTATCTTGCTTATCATAGATTAAGAATTATTTTTTAATCCTTCTTTCTTTCAATAAAATAGATTTCCTTCCATGCATTAGAAATAGTTTGGCATTGAGCATTTAGTCCTTCACGCATTAGAAATAGTTTTTCATTAAGCATTTAGTCCACTTGCCTCTTAGGCTAGATAGTTGTTCAATGAGAAGTTTTACTTTGATTACTTGCAGTGGTTAGTTGCCTTTGCTTACTTGTCTTTTTCTTTAGTAGGTTAGTTAGGTGCCTTTGCTTACTTGTCTTTTTCTTTAGTAGGTTAGATAGATGTCTTTGCTTTCTTGTCTATTTTCTTTAATAGGTTAGATAGGTGTCTTTGCTTACTTGTTTATTTATTTTCTTTCATAGGGTAGTTTCTCATTGAATGTAGCTTGGCAATTTAAAATAGTTTGCTTTTGTTAGTTGCTCATTATTATGCTTAGTAGTTTTCCTTTGTTTATTGTTGAACTAGTTTGCTTTGAATAGGGTTTTTGAATTTCTTTTCTTAGGAATATCCATCGATCCTTAGCCCAAAATTACTTAGGTTACTTAGTTTCAATTTGCTTAGTAGAGTTTGTTCTTTAGATAGTTTTTCTTGAGTACATTAGCCTTAGCTAGCTATTAGTTAGATTATACTCCTACTATCCTTCTACCTTTGGCATATATTTTTCTACAAATCTAAGTTTACTTACCTCGAGTTGACAATTTAATTGAGGTTTTTTACTGTCTTTTTAGTGAATATATAACACCCATCAGATAACAAGTGAGCTAAATGAGGGCTAAATGAGAAAGGAATTAAAAAAAAATATACATTAGGTCTAGGTTCTAACATGTTCAATGGTCTTCCTTTTACTTCCAGGAATATTCTCTAAGAAAATGTATCCATGATGTTCAAGATGAATGAATTTTCAAAAATACCAAAGATGAATGACCACAAATCATACAAAGACCAAAGTACAAAGGTCATCTCTCAAACCCTAAAGGAAAAAAAAGGATAAACCCTAGCCCTCCCTAGTGCACACTTCTTTTATCCTACTAGCAAACCCTAGGTCAAACCCTAGAAGGCCTTCTCCTAAGATCTGTGCAGTACTCTCTCTTTTGTGCACATATTCTCTTACCTAGACATGGCATAGAGAAAAGGTTAAAGTGTATTGTGTGCTAGAGTGAGCCTTAGGCTCCTCTTTATATATTGATCAAGAGGTGCCCTTTTGAGCCTACATTAAAATATAACTTAATTTTTCCTAGGGAGGACCTATAAAATTATATTAGTTATTTAGGACATATTTTATTATTTATACATATATGGAAGACTCTAAATAGAAGGGGGTTGGAAGACAACTTTATAATATAATCTGATCACTAGGTATTTGGAAGAAAAAAACATCTGAAGCTCCAAAATACAACTGAAAGGTTCTTCATATGCTACAACTGATCTCGGAGAAATTGGAAACTACAAGTCATCTGATCATCAGAATACAACTAAAGGTTCTTCACATGCTACAACTGAGACTTGAGTATTTGGAAACTACAAGTCATATGATCCTCAGAGGGAAAATAAAGAGTTATTCACATACAACAAGTCCTTAATAATTTCTCCACCAAACTTGTAGCATACTTGGTTTGTGACATAACACACAACCATTGGTTTGTCAAAATTCTATACCTACACAATAATGGAGTCCTAAACTAGTCTTGTCAAAAGTTGAACAAAAATTAGATTTTACCTTTTCAATTGTATTGAACTTACTACCTATGATGATTGTATCATCCACATAAACAAATACAACCACCAAATCATCATTTTCTTTCTAACATAAATATTGAATTAGAAGGGCTTCTTTTGAATCCAAATCTTGAGACTATTTCAAACCTTTAAAACTTATATCATCTTACACATGACATGCTCCATACCTTATACTTAAAATCCCTAGGGTAGATACATAAAGAAGTAAACGAAAAAAAACTTACAATAAGGAAGTAGCTATGTCTAAATTGGATTTAGAGAGGGGAAGAGTTCAAATTAAAAAAAAAAAAAACACAAGCACATAAAGTTGGGAGAAGAGGGAAAAGAGGAAGCGAAATCCAAGGGAAGGATGTAATAAAGGTAAATGTTCAAGAGGGGAATTTAGAGGGAAAAAAATAATCAAGTAAAGGTATGCTTGACATATTGAATAACAGTGACACGCAGACATAAAAAACCATGAAAACATAGTTGAGTATTATATTAATGTCTTAGAGAATTATGGCAAATTTAACCTCTTGAAACCTATTCCATCATTTTACTCATTGAATTACCTTTCCATCAAGGTATAGTTTGTCCAAATGTTACGTGCACATCTAGAGTTATAACCTCTAGAGGTTCACTTCTCATCGGCCATACATCAAGATTGTGGATTAATATTATCCTTTGATCTAAATATGGCTATTTAAAATGCTCCATATCACATGCATTGTGGAAATAACGTTTTGAGTCTTTATATATAAAAATCATAGATATGACTTATGTGAAAGACAAATATACTATGGAGATCAACCCTTAGGAAATTCATGGATTCAATAAAATTTTGATGGCCCACTTTCCTAGTAAGCACCCATTCAACATCCATGTCATTTCTTGGTCAATGTCCAGTCAACACTAAGTTATAGCCTAGTCAACACTATCGAGGAAAAGGTACGAAGAAACTTACTCAATCATTCTAAAATCTTGTTAGGCTAAGGAAAGATAGTTGGGAATGTTACTCGGGGGTTTATAGCCTTTAATTCAAAACAATCTCTTAATCCACAAGTAATATGTACTAGGGACTAAGGTTGATTTTATATGTTAAATGTAACTGTGAAAAAGAAGATAAGTGAATACATACAAAAGTGTGTAAAGGAACAAAGACAAGAATTAAAGTAAAATATGAACAATATCATAAGATACGCATCTAACACTGAAATCAAAAATTTGATTTTTTTTATAACAATTTCATTCTGAGATACAAAGAAAAAATATGTTTACAAACCCCTATGAGGGTGGGACCAAAGTCAAATTTAGAAGCCTCTGATGGACACCATACAAAAGACTCTGAAAACATGTGATATTCTCAGATTATTATAAATTAAATTTCAAAGTTGAATTTAGAAATGATTTCCATTTATGGAAAATCTGAATTTAGAATTTTGGATTATGTAATTATTATTTTATGATTGTTGGGAAAATATTTGACTTTCCCAACTGTCCTCTCTTGTTGGACACAAGTTGAGAAAAACTTTTTAATAAATTAAATGCTGGAAGAGAAATAAAATAGCAAAGTTAAAAATAGATGGTCATGGATCCATGAGTGGGGAACAAGTTTGAGTTAACTCAGAACTGATTTTTACAAGTGGATGAAGTTGAATTTGGCCACTAGCAGCCCCTAAAAATCATGGATTTGTAAATCTGTGAATTTCCTAAGGAGAGAAATGAATGGAAAGGCCTAAGCACAAGATAAATACAACATATGTGGGAGGGAGGACACTACTTAGTATGTTGGGGATGAAGAAATTCTTTTCTTTTATGAGCACATATGGTGTGAGGAAAAGGATATTCTAATATGTTGAATGTGACAGTAACTAAGGAGGATGACTCAGGTCACCCTTATGGAGTCATAGTCAGGATAGGGGGTGATCAGGACAAGTTATTGTGGATGTTTTGTTTCTACGGTTGGGTGGAATGTGGTTGTTCCATTTGTTTCTGTAACATTCCTCCTCTTTACAACGACGACCCTCTTAACAAGTGCGAATAAAAATTTTATGTGTGTGTGTGTGTGTGTACTAGGGTAATAAATACATTTGACTTTGTTTTTCCATACAATGACGAACATGGCACATGCAACTGCAGCAACAACATAATGATCTAAGATGCACATCAAGCATCTAGAAGCAAAGGGCGACAAACAATCGATGCGAATAAAAAGACTAACTACCCGCCCGTCCTACCCTGCAATGGTTAGGACCTCCAAGACACATAAGCAATGCTCAAGCCCAGGTTCCCATCGATTTTAACCATTTAAGGTCTCAGGGCTGGCGTCTGTTCTGAGGAAGATGGAGGTGTCTACATCCCACTCGACA
>ML780981.1:15119-53801 GCA_009831015.1 Picea engelmannii | reverse complement strand
TAGGAAACACTCTAATGTTGTACCTAATCACCAAATACAAAATAAATAATGAAGTTAGATACTATAAAAATACATAAATTAATAATAATCTAAGATTGAAGTATGATTTCATAAATATTAGATCATTATTCTTACCTGAACCCGAGAACAAATCCAAAACCCAATCTCCTTCATTTCAAAATTTATCTATAAGATAATTAACTAATGCTTGTGGTTTTTGATAAATGTTAACCATCTCTCCTTTCAAAAAAATTTCCTCATATATTATCTTTCTAACCACAACATTGTATATCAATATACTACTAGGATTCGCTCCATCATTTGTATTGGCAAGAATAGAATTATAAGAATCATCTTTTGTCTAGGTTGCAAGATGTATACTCTCAAAATCACATTTAAATGATTCTTTCTTGGAGCTCTAAATATTTGTCTTGTGCCTGTAAAATAAATAAGTGAAAATTCAATTAACTTGTGAATTAATAATATTGTCTTCTAATCTTAATTGCTAAACATGCACTTTAAATATCTTACCAAATAAACTGCATCCTTGTCTTTTCTTTCCCATTGAAGCTTGATTGTACTAATCCTTTTTGTGTGTCTGAATGAAATACTAGAAAATCTCCAAAATGGTGATGTTGTAACTTCTGTAAATCCCATAACCGAAAAGGTTGGCAAGTATAAGGCTCAATATCATATTCAATGTTTTGGATATTATAACCATGAGGGATATCCACAATAACTAGGGAGTATTCGTTTTTAGGAACAATACTGGCAATTTTTTCACAATCACCTAATATCACTTTATATTAAACAGTGTCGAGCCCATTCCAAATGTAGCGATCAAGCGTGTCATTAAGTTGAACATTTTGAACACATATCCTTCTTTCTCTTTCAAACTTGGATTTTTGAATCAAACTTTTGAAATTTTTAGGTACTCCATCAACATTCTTCTTTGGCATATTTATTGAAACAAATGTTGATTAATTGGGTTGGTTGTCATTGATGTCAACCCTTGAACAAAGTTTGGTAGCAAATTCTTGTAGTACAAAGGTTTGGGTAATGGCCCCAAGTTTTTTTTTTATGTATAATGGTATGAGTTTTGATATATTTTTAGTTAAAACTATTCTAGATGGATATTACATGTCATGTAAATTCCAACCAAAATGGCTTAACGCCAACTCAAAGTCCTTTGTTATAATTGTGATGACAAATATTTTCCTTGGCACAAATGTAAGGAACAAAATCTTTTTATGGCCATCTCAGAGGATGTTTCAGAAGATGATGTTGAGGCTATCATTGTGTCCATGTCACATGAACCCACTGACATGACCCCTCCCTTAGACCCTCCCAAAGTAGAACAATTCATTTCCCTAAATGATCTCATTGGCTTCTCTGCTCCTCGAACCCTCAAGCTAATTGGTTACATTAAGCATAGGAAGGTCATCATTCCTATTGATAGTGGAACCACCCATAATTTTATTCATCGCCGCATTGCCCAAGAAACTGATTGCTATATATGTTCCATCAATAATTTTCAAATCATGATTGCCAATGGTGGGTCCATGAAATGTGGAGGGTGTTGTGAAAATGTGCATCTCCAAATTGGTAAGTACCACATGAAATCTAATATGTTTTATATCGACATGGGAGGTTGTGACATTGTGTTGGGTGCAGAATGGCTAAGGACTTTAGGTCACATTATCATGGATTTTAAGAAATTAACCATTCCCTTTGGTCTGTGTAATGCTCCCTCCACTTTACAAAGCCTCATGAATCATGTCTTCCATCCTTTTCTCCTTCATTTTGTCTTACTTTTATTTGATGATATCCTCATCTATATTAAAACCTGGAAAACCCATCTTTCTCATGTGGATCGAGTTCTCCATCTACTCTCTCAGCACCAACTCTTCCTCAAGGAATATAAATGTGCTTTTGGCACCTTAGAATTTGAGTACTTGGATCATCTTGTTGGCAAGGCTATTGTTAGGTTGGATCCTAAAAATATTGAAGCTATCCAATATTGGCCTCACCCAAAGACTATGAACATCTTGTGTGTATTTATGGGTTTAAAAAGTTATTATTGCAAGTTTGTTAATAATTATGGAAATATTGTGACACCTCTCATTGCTCTCCTTAAAAAGAATTCTTTCACTTGGACTCCAACAATTGCTCAAGATTTTCAAAACTTGAGGATGGCCATGTGCACCACTCCATTCCTGGCCCTTCCTGATTTAATAAAAACCTTTTGCTAGAATGTGATGCTTCAGGGAAAAGAATTGTCACAATCCTTATGCAAGATGGTCGACCTTTCTCCTTTACTAGCAAACAATTGTCAGAATGACATTTGGGAAAATCAATCTATGAAAAGGAAATGTTGGCTATTCTGCATGCCATGGATCTTTGGTGCTCTTTTCTATTGGGAAAACACTTCCAAATTAAGACAGATCATCAAAGCCTCAAGTATTTTTTGGAAAAAGGCCTTTCATCCCCAATGCAACAAAAATGGGTGACTGATCTCTTTGGATATGATTATGAGATCATTTAAAAGAAAGGAAAATACAATTTGGTTGTTTATGCACTTTACAAAAAATATGAAGATGAAGGTTACCTTTTTCCTCTCTCCTTCATTGTACCCTATTGGCTCCAAGTTGTTCACTGGGAATGGCTACACAATCCCAAAAGTTTGCATTTTATACAACAATTGCAGGCTAATTCTCTAGTCTCCCCAGGGTAATCTTGGATCAATGATGAGATCCGATACAAAGGTCATTTTTATTTAAGTAAACAGTCAAAACTTAAATCCACAGTACTTTCTGAGCTTCATGCTACACCCACTGTTGGGCACTCAGGGTTTACCAAAACCTATGACCGGGTCAAACGTTCTTTTTTCTAGGATGGTATGAAACTGGACGTTCACAATTTTGTCTTTGAATGTGACGTTTTTCAATGCAACAAGGGAGAAACTGTCAAATATCCTGGCACACTACAACTGCTTTCTATTACACCTTCTATTTCATGGGATATCTCTATGGATTTGATTGTAGGCTTACATAAATAAGGAAATAAATCATTCATCATGGTGCCAGTTGATCATCTTTCCAATTATTCTCATTTCTGTTCTCTTCAACACCCATTTACAGCCTCCATAGTGGCTCAACTTTTCATGGATCAGGTCTTCAAGCTTCATGGCATGCCTTATTCTATTTTTTTTTATCACAAGCCAAATTTCACCAGCAATTTTTGGTAAAAAATGTTCAAGCTACAAGGCACCCAATTCCATCTCAGCACATCTTATCATCCCCAGAATGATGATTAAACTGAAGTTGTCAACAAGTGTTTGGAAATATATTTGAGGTGTTTTGCATCGAAAAGGAAAAATTAGTGGGATCAATGGTTACCACTAGTTGAATGGTGGTACAACACTTCTTACCATACAACTACCCACATGACTCCTTTTGAAGCGATATATGGACAAAATCCACCTCCAGTTCTCTCATACTTGCCAGGTGTCTCGAAGGCCCAGGCGGTTGACCAAACACTTATAGCTCGAGAGACTATTCTCCATAACCTTAAAGAGAATTTGGTCATGGCCCAGAATTGCATGAAGCAACAAGCAGATCAAGGTTTCTCTTAATATCAATTTGTAGAAGGAGATCAGGTGTTTCTTTGACTGAAACCTTACAAGAAAAATTATCTTAAGGTTGGCCATTGTCAGAAATTGGTGCCCAAATTTTATGGTCCTTATACCACTCTCAAGCATGTGGGACAGGTGTCCTATCAATTAGATTTTTATAGTCATTCTAAGCTCCATATTATTTTTCATGTTTCCTCCTTAAAGAATGTGATTAGAACTAAGTGACAAACTCAAACCAACCTTCTAGAGTTGGAAAAAGAAGGATCCATTTTGCTACATCCACAATAATTTTTGGACCAGCAAGAGTGTTTTCTATGTGAACAAACCATCAAGGAAGTGTTAGTCCAATGGAAAGAAACAAATCAAGAAGATTCAACTTGGTAACCAACTACCATTTTGTAGCAATTTCCTCATCTCAATCCTTGAGAAAAATGTTGTTTTTATGGGGAAGGACATATTATGGACCTAATCCCTCATGTAGGTAGAATAATATATTTCCATGTAATCAATCAATATTAATAAGGCCTAGCAATAAGGAAGAATAAGTCAAATGTAATAATACCTAATAGAAGATTTCGCTTCTAAAAGGATCTTCCTCTAGATTCTTCTTTTGATAGACCTATTTAGTATAAATAGGAGTATAGGGTATGAGAAGTTTTTTCTTGGATATTATTGTAATAGATCTCTTCAATGTTGGAGGTTTCCCCCTTGAAGAGGCAAGTGAAAATTTCTCTCAGTAATCAATGTTCTCTTTCTGGTGTTATTCTAGTATTATTTTGGTATTATTGTGGTGTTTTTTTGGTTATGTTGTTGTTTATCTGCCATTTCTAGCTAATTATTCATGTTTTTCATACTATTTTATATCTGGAATATTAAAAACATTGATGGATTATGAGGAGTAGGAGGAGGGTCCTAGGAGCACATTGAGAGATAATATGCCTTCAACAAAGTTTCCAAAATTTGTGGCAATGATATGTATCACCATCGACTCTGTGACTTCCAGTATTCAAGGAGGAACTGACCAGTGGGGTTGGAGGGGTGCTAGTGTGCAAGATGATGTGTGTGACATTGTGTTAGGGTTGGAGGGAGAAACTGTTCCAGCTGGCTCTTTAAGAAATATCTTCCTTTATAAGATGGAGTGTTGATGTTTGTAGCATCAGATAGGTGTTTATGCATAGGTTTAAGTGTCTAGACATGTGGAATTCATCCAAATCATTCTACCTTGAGACTTTACTTTAATTAAAGGAACTATTAAAGTAAATTTATTTTATTAGTGATTTGTGTTTTATTTAAAGAAATACTTTAATTATAATTAGTTACTTAAATAATATCCATTGATCTAAATTAAGGTGAGAAGTAATATGATCCATCAATCACTTTAGAGATTTCAATTAGGTCATAACTAAATCTTATAAAAGAAAGGCTAGGGTGAAGGATGAAGAAATGGTCCATAAAGAGAGTTGGATCACGAAGGACTATAATTCAAAGAGATGTTGGATAGGTGGAGAAGGAATTTTATCTAGATATAGTTTCCAAAGAAAAAGAGAGAGAAAGTGTGCAACATAATAATCAATCATTGGGAAAAAGGAAAGTATTTTGGTATAGGTCGCACAATCAATGTGGTTTTCAGTGTACAGGTTGTGTGGATAGAACAAGTATTCTATTACAGGATACATAGAACAACGTAGATGTTAGTGTAAAAGTATTTTTGTCTCCATACAGGTTTGTACAACATGTTCGGTAGAAGATTATCTATTGAGGTTTTGATGTGCTTTGTCTCTTTTCTGATTGGGCCATTTTCTCAGTAAGGGAGCCCTTGTAAGATTTGAAGTTAATTGGATTATCAAATTAGTTTATGGGAAGAATATAATTCTGTATAGTGGTTTATATTTTTGGTTTCCAATATTGATTTCACTAACCTTATTTGAGTTTGATATTCCAGCAGTGTATTTTTGTTTCATGAGCTACTAACTTGATTTACATTTTAGAAAAACAGGATCACAGAGAAATAAATTAAAAAACAAAAATTAGAAATAAAACACATAAGATACACAAAACAATAGATACATAGATATACATCATTCACCCAGTCTGGGCTACATCCACCATAGAAATTTCCAGGTCCTTCCGTTTATTATCCAACAAAATGAAAGGATTCAACCTACAACATACCCGTTGTAACTTCCTCTTCTTTCTCTCATAGTATCCTCTCTAAGAATACAATATTTGCAATAATACACAGCCACAATACAATTCCCTCATAAAATAGGGCTGCATTCTAAGGAAGAAAAAAACCCTAACATAATCTCTACCATGATATCTATGAATTAAATGGTCCAAATTGACTATGAAATTACAATATACATTTATAAGAAAAAATTTCCTTCAGGGATTTTCCCCCGAACCCTCGTTGGTCCCCAAACCCCATAGCCAAGGGATGAGCCCCTTAGACCCAACAGGGGGGGGAATATCCCCTTGTAACCCCCTTCGTGGAGGGGTTTACAGTATTCATTGGGTATAAACATGGTTGAAAGAAAATACCTATGAATTAGGAAGATAATCAGGCTCCACAACAAACAATCTCCCACTTGGAGACTAATCACAAAAATTCAACTATTTTTGTACCTGCTAGACTATGATCCACCTTGGACCTAGAAAATTTTCCATCTTCACTTTCATGCTTGAATACCAACTGAAACTAAGAAGGAACTTAGTTTCTCCCTAGTTAGTCTCTTTGTTAACATGTCTGGAGGATTCTGGATAGTATGTATCTTTTCCAACTTCAAATGTCCATCTTCTAAGACATATTGTATGAAATGGTACTTGAGTTGTATATGCTTAGTATTCTAATGGAAGTTTGAGTTATTTGCAATATTAATGGCACTATCACTTCCATGGTACAAGCTGTTATTCTCTTACTTCTTTCCCAATTCCTCCATAAACCTTTGTATCCAAATCATTTCTTTATTAGCCTCTGTATCAAAAACATACTCTACTTCTATTGTTTAAAGTAAAAAAACATTTTGCAGTTTTGAAATACAACTTACTTTTGTTCAACCTACAATAAAAACATACCATGTGGTGCTCTTCCTTTTATCTTTATTGCCTGCTATAACTGAATAAACATATCCATGTCAAAAAGTGTATGAACCTCCAAAACATAATGCATGAGTAGCAGTACCTCTCAAATACACGAGAATCCACTTTACTGCCTCCCAATGTTCTTTACCTAGATTGTTCATATACCTTCTCACAAATTCCATTACATGTGCAATATCTTGTCTTTTGCAAATCGTCACATACATCAAACTTCCAACTGTTGATGAATAAGAGACCCTGGATATGTATTCTATCTCCTCCTGTGTCTTGGGACACGTTTATTTGGTTAATTTGAAATGGCTGGCTAAAGTTTTACTAACTGATTTTTCATTCTTCATTCTAAACCTCTCCAACACATTCTCTATGTACTCACCTTCAAACAAAGTCAATTTGTGATTTTTCTTGTCTCTTGTTATTCTCATACCAAGGATTTTCTTTGCAACACCCAAATTATTCATCGCAAATGAATTAGATAATTTCTTCTGAAAACATTTATATCCATCATTTTAGACCCTGCAACAAGAATGCCATCTACATTCAATAGCAAGATAATATAGCTTCCATTTTCTATCCTTTTAAAATAAACACAATGATCATAATGACATCTACCATAATCGTGTTCTATCATAAACCTGTCAAACTTCAAATAACAATACCTTGGAGATTTCTTTAGTCCATACAAGCTCTTCTTCAACTTGCATACCAAATTCACCTTCCCTTTGACCTCATACCCCTGTGGTTGTTGCATATTATTCTCTTCATCCAAATCCCCATGGAATTTATATATATATATATATATATATATATATATATATATATATATTCAATATGAAAATCTTCTACTACCACAAGACTTAAAATAGTCATAATTGAATTCATTTTAACAACATGAGAAAATATTTCATCAAAATCTATACCTTTCTTTTGTGCAAACCCCTTTACAAAATGTCTATCCTTGTACCTCTTTTTTCCTCCATCTTCTTCCTTCAACCTGTAAACCCATTAATTTTTCAATTCTCTTTTGTCTGTAGGAAACCGAACCAAGTCCCAATCCTGGTTAATTACCAAGGAATCCATTTCCTCTTTCATGCCTTGATCCCACTTCCTTTTAGTGTCTACCTGCATTGCCTTCTCATAACTTTTTTGTTCACCAGAATCAATCAACAATTAATAATACAATGAAGGAGAGTATCATTCAGGGAGTCTACTTAACCTGGTATATATTATAACAACACTTGTAGAAGTTTGAGGTACATGATGATCCTATTGTTATACATTTTGATTTTCTGGTACCTTTGGAATTTGTTTTTCAGTGATCTCATCAACCACTATGAATTATGGCTTTTATTTTTCCTTTTTCTTTCACTGCATCTAATATTTGTACATGACCTTCTCATTGAATATGACATCTCTACTCCTAATGATTTTTTTTATTTTCATAATCCCATAAGCGATAACCCAAAACATTAACATTGTATCCAATAAAGGTACACTTCTTGGATTTTTCTTCAATCTTTGTTCTATTTTATTTATCAAGTAAACAATGGTATGTACACCATATTCCCAAAAATGTAAGGGCAACCCTGTATGCAATCTCATACTCCTTGCACACTCAATGATTGTCATGTTCATTCTTCCTGACACACAATTTTCATGTGGTCTTCATGGAACTGTCTTCTCTCTACGAATCCCATGGTATGAACAATAATCATCAAAAGCCTTGCTGTAATATTCACCTCCATTGTTTGATCTAATACACTTCAACCTTTTTCCTATCTCATTCTCAGCCAAAGCTTTCCATTTTTTAAAAGTATTAAAAACACCATATTTTTGCTGAATGCAATAAACCTAAGTTTTTCTAGTTGCACCATAAATAAAAGTAACATAGTAAATAGATCCACCAAGAGATGATACATGATCTATTCCCCATACATATGTATGCACAAGCTCTAATTTTTCATTCTTTTGTACCTTTCCAACTCTAAGAAAACTAACACTCTTTTGTTTTCCATAAACATAGTGCTCACAGAAATCCAAATCAATTTGTTTAATATCTGGAAACAAATTTCTTTTGTAAAGTATCTGCATCCCCTTCTCACTCATGTGTACAATCCTATGATGCCACAATTCTCTATCCACTCCTAAAGAATCTAAAGAGATAGAAGATTCAGTATTACTGGTACATAAATACAATGTACCTACCTTCTCTCCTTTTTCTACCACCAAATTACTTTGGTGACCTTCCATGCCTTATCTATAAATATAGATATACAACCTTCACTTTCCAACCGCCCTGTTGAAATTATGATTTTCCTTAGATCTGGTATATGTATTACCTATTTCAATAACCATTTCTTTCCATTCTTTTTATTTATTTGTATCTTACCCATTCCAACAAGTTTTCACAATGCGCCATCACCCAAATGAACCTGTCCAAAATCACCTTGAACATAATCTAGAAAATGTTTCCAATGGGGTCTGGTATGAAATTAAGCCATTGAATATACTACCCAATACTGTGAAATATTATATATAGAAAAAATCAAAGAATCTTGTAACACATCACCTATTACATTTGCTTCCTGATTTTTCTCTTGTTGTCCATCTCTTTGTTTCTTTGGAGATCTGCAGTCTTTCTTCATATGTCCTTTCTTTCCACAATTCTAGCAATCTATCTTTCCTAGTCTTTATTTGGATCTGCCTTTCCTAGAATCCCCATGGTTCCCTAAGCCCTTTCCTCTATCCTTTTGTCATCCTATGTTCTCCACATTCAACGCATTAAATGATGTCTCACTTGTGTTTTTCCATTGCATTTCCTCACTAAGGATAACACCAACAACATCATCAAATTTTAAAGTTTTGGAACCATGTACAAAGTTAATTATAGACATGAGCAAGCCATTCCATCTTTCTGGCAATGAGCATAGGATTAGAAGATCCCCAACCTCCTCATCAAAGTCCACTTTTACATAACTTAATTGATTAGTAACCGTATTAAATTCATTTAAATGATCTGCAACAGACCCACCTTCTGACAACTTCATATTAAATACTCTCTTAAGTAGAAATACCTTATTGGATGTCTAGGGTTTTTCATACAGTTTATCCAATTAATCCATCATCTCCTTCATTGTCTTTTCTTTTGAAATATTGAAAGCCACTAACGCTTCCAGGCTTAGTTGTATCATTCCTAGTTCCTTTCTCTCAAGAACCTCCCATTCTTCATCCTTCATGGCCGTCAACTTATTCTCTATTTTTCCCGATGGAAGGAATAGATCCTTCTGATATAAATAATCTTCCATCTACATCTTCCATAATAGGTAGTTTTGTCCGTTAAATTTCTCGACCCTAAACTTTCAATCTTTCATCATTACTCTCACTCAAACCAAGAACCCTCTTTATTTCTTATGAGTTACCTTTCTCTCTGATACCACTTGTTATAAAAACATGATCGTGAAGCAATAAAAAAAAAAGAATGCATAAATAAAACATAGAAGATACAAAATGCAATAGAGACATAGATATATGTTGTTCAACCAGTGTCGACTACGTGCACGAGAGAAATTTCCAGGTCCTTCCTTTATCCAGCAAAATGAAGGGATACAACCTGAAACACAACCATTGTAACTTCATCTTATTTCTCTCGGAGCCTCCTTTTAAAGAATACAATATTTGCAATAATACAAAGCTGCAATACAATTCCCTCATAAAAGAGGGTTTCCTTCTAGGGAAAAAAAACCCTAACATAATATCTATCATCAGATATGTAACTTAATGATGAACGTTCACGATTGATTATGAAATTACAATACACATTTACAAGGATTTTTTTCCTCCGGGGGCTTCGTGTAACGACCCTGCTTAAATAGATGTATAGGATTATTAATTATAATTAATTTGATAATCTGACTGTTGTAAAAGTTAGCTAAACAACAATTATTTCTTAAATAATATTAACTAATTAATTATAATTAATTACTTGTTCATGTCTGTCAAGGATTAATTAATTATTAATTGACTCATTAATTAATTGAGTAACGAATTAAAGGGGTTAATAAGTTTAATTTGTTAAAGACTTACGTATTCGGGAAGGGATAGGACATTAAATATAAGGATAATATATTAATAAGGGATACTATAAGATAATAAATATGAGGGGATAAGATAATAAATAAATGGATAAGGAAATTAATGAGAGGGGGAGAGTCGGTGAAGGGGGAATATGACGGGAAGAGCCTTACGATGGAAGGCATTCTTTTGGGGGGGAGGAAGCATTTTGGAGGAGGATTTTTGGTGAGGGAATTTGGGTGGAGATGGCTAGTGTGAGGAGTTTGTCTTTGGAGGATTTTGGTGAATCAGAAGCAGGGGGCACCGGTTTGCTGGGGGGTTTGGGCATGGGGGACAGGATTCCTTTCAGTTTCCTAGAGCTAGGGAGTTGGATAGGCTGCTCCTAGTTGGCTGGGAGGATAGTCGGTTTGGGCAGAGTTGGTTAGTGCAACAAGGTAGCAATAAGAAGGACAACAAGACTAGCGGGAGTTAGCATCAGACAAAGGCAACAACAGGCTGGACAACTGGGTCAATGGAGAAGTTATCATCAGGAAGAGGTAAATTTGTATTATTATGTTAAGTAATTCTTAGTCTATTATGAAATTGTTGTTCATTAATTAATTTAACATGCTGAATTGAAAGAAATTACTGAGTTTTTTTGCGTAGAAGTAGGAGTTTACTATTTTAAATTTATGGATTTAATAGAATTGAGTTAGTTAGGTCTCTACACTTCGCCCAGAAAACCCATCGGGGGATGCTACCCCCAAAACCCCGCTGGGGGCCTGTCGGCCCCCAGACCCCCCAGTTGGAGGGATGAGCCCCCTTTGACCCCCTATGGGGAGGAATCCCCCCCTACAACCTCCCCAATTGTAGGGGTGTACAATCTTTTGGGGTGTATAGTCTTCATGGGGTATAAACATGACTAGAAACACAGACCAATGAATCAGGAAGATAATTAGGCTCCACAACCAACATTACAGTAAGGAAATCACCAGAAAACAAGATTCCTAGGTGGTAGAGAAGGATTTCAACATATTTTCATTTACATATGATATGATCTCTATTTGATACCCACAATCCATGCTTAGCATGTTCTTCCTTTTTAGTTAGAAATCAAGATGTAGCTTTCAACACTCTCCTTTAGTGTCACCATTTCTATTACAATTATAACAATCATTATTTGGATCCTTTAACTTATGTGCAATTATGTCAGTTTTCTTTCCTTTCTCTTTCCACTTCCTCATTTTCTCCTTGGAAGAGACATCTTGGTCTCTCTACTTTGAACCACATAGTTTCCTTTCTTTTTATCGATCCCATAGTATTCTTCTTGTACAAAATATTATTTAGTCGAATTAGACCTTAAGAGTGTAACTTCTTTCCTTAAATTTATGTGTATACCACCCACTTACTTGACGACTAGACTCAAGGTATTTGGATACATTCTCATTTGAATGATTTTCTTATGAGGTGGGTAGGGTGCTCTTCATACTTTTATGTTCTCTCTACCAGTAGTAGTTCAAATGAATGCTTTAGTTCCAACCTATGTTCCTCATATATCTCTCCCACAAATATTGGGATTTCCCTTCTATCTTTAGATGAGAAAATATTATTTTTGGCTCATCATTTATTGTTGGATTACTGAGGGGGGGGTGAATCAGTAATAAAAAACAAAAGTACTTTTAACCACATTATATTCTTCAACAATATTGAACAATTTATCATTATCATTCAATATATCATCAACACTATAATCATAAACAACATCACATGAAAATAGATACACAGTACAGTAGAATTTACGTGGATACCCAAATGGGAGAAAACCACACAATCCTTTTCTTATATATCAAAAGAATCCATTCACTAGAAGCACCAAATTCCTTATTCTCCAGCTAAAATTGGAAGGAGCCTCCAACCCACTATTTTGAGGATCCAACCTGAAGGAAGATACAACTCCTTGAATTATGTTGCTCCAACCAGAAGGAGGCTACAACCCCCTGATTTCTTCGGCTCCAACTAGAAGGTGGCTACAACCACTTATCATTTCCCCATCATTCCGCCTTGAAATATAAGTGTAGACCAAACGTCACTACCACAAACTCTGCCACTTCCACTTCCATTGTCTCTGTCACTATATCTTTATCATTGTGCCTCTATCACTATCACTTTGTCTCTGCCACTGTCATTTTCTCTATCATTGTCTCATCACCATGTATATTCTAATCAACCAACTAATCTTGTACCATACCACTCATCAAATTTATAGAAACATACATATTATCTCATGCATCAATCATGAACTAAAGATATATCAATAAAAAAAGTGAATCATGAACTATAACATCAACCATGTGTAATTTGTACCATATACCATACCATAAACCATATGCATATATGTACCATATCATCAATGAAGCATCTCAAAGAAAAAATGCATGTTCCTCATGCACATGCCACTATACGACATGAATATGCCTCAGCCATGTACAATCAACTCAAGGATATGAATTATAAGAACCATATCATATGTTGAACTAGATATATGAGTTATCCTCAATCAACCAAGCAACCAAGATATACCATATCGAAGTACCAAACCGACCATACCAAGTATTCCTCAAGCATACATGATATCATGACCAAAAGTAACCATCAAAATAAGTATAAAACCATACCAATACCTCTCTAGCTGACCTGAAACTCTGAGATGTGGACCTGTAAACTTCCTTCATACCGTTAGGGACCTCATACCAACATTGACTCCAACCTTTAGTAACTTTTCATATATACATGACTTTCTCTTATACATCCCGCGGACATCCGCACTTTCCTACACTACATCATGTGTACATCTACACACTGTTGACCTGCACCCCGCATATACCTCAAAAAATTAGGTTGGTTAGTATTGTTGGGGCTATATATATGCACTATTAATTCCCACATTTAATTATCAACAGGGGCTCGTAAGCTTTGAGGTGCAGACAAAAGAAACGTAGGATCATAGCCTAGTCTAACCTAATCTAAAGTTAAAAAAATAATCTTCAAACCCACACTGCAGCAAATTAACACTAAGGATTCATCACTGGGACATAGGAATACTTAGTGCTATAAAGGATTAGATCACTGTCTTTCATGCACTCAGGGTGATGTTCGTGCGATTAATCGTGGGTAGCTTACTTAAGTTTCTTGTCCTTCAATGGATTTCAGTAGTGGTTAGCTAAGCTACAAGAAAACTAAAACAAAGCAAACTAGATTAAAAGATTATGAAGAAAATCTAAAAATGACTTGTAAACAAATGAAACTAAAAATCCAAGACAATTCTTCAAATGGATACAACAACAATGATGCAATCTACCTAACGGAATAATGGATCTACTGAATGAATGAAAATATGTAACAATGATCTATATAAAGAGGAATAAATGGAAGGAAATGCACTCTGTGTTTTCTGTGTTCGATGGATTGCAGATGTGATAAAATCTTCTAATTAATTCCAAGAATAGAATTTTAGAGTGAAAGTAGAGGAATATAAGAAGAATGGTTTTCACTCTTTGTGTTTTACATATTATTGGACTAATGAGAACAATTCACAAAGAATATTGAGAGCTAGAATGGAAATGATCTACCTCTGTAACCAATCTCGAAACAACTCAAATCTGGGTGCAATTGATTAGAGAGGGTTTATGTTTATGGATGTAATGTTGGGTATGATAGAATTGAGTTCTTGTGAATGTAAGTTGATGTATGGTTTAATCGATTTGTATGAGGAAAATGGAGGCGTGGTTATGATAGAGAATAGCAATGGGATAGCAATGAATTGGAAGAGGGAATCATGGTCAAAGTGTAGAGAGTTTGGAAAAATGACATGGTTGTAAGTTGCAATGGTGATTTGGGAAATGCAATCAGTAGAAACAGAGTATTTAGAACCAAGATATGAAATCCGATATGAAGGTACGTGGAGACATAATTTGGGGTGATCTTGAACGCGTACTCATACTTTGAAATCAAATTGCACACATTACTGGAAATAAGTGTGTTAGAACCTAATAAACATGAAACAACGTAGTGAAAGAAGGAAGTGGTAAATACAATGGGAGAGATGGAACATTATTGCATACAATTGAAGAATCAACCATGAGTATTTAATGAATCTGAATACATAAAACTAAATCAAATTGTAATCACACAAAGGATGAATTGAAATTAAAATGTAAGTAGGCTAGAAATGCAATTAACTAAATACTAATTACTATGAAAATTAAATAATAAACAAGACCAACATATACTAGGTTGAGGGGGTCCTACCTCACCTAGCATGTGTGGCTAGAGAGGCTTACAGAACCAAGGAGTAATCACACTCAATGACTCATAACATCATGACTTTCTTATTCAATTCAAATTCAGAAATTTACAACACCTTTCTTAGGGATCCAAATCTCTCCATATGAGAACATACTAACATAATGATGATAATCATTCTTCCAATTTCCCTCAGTCTCATGAGGCTTATTTATACATGAAGAATCATTGAAGAGTGGATGGGACTGAATCCCAAAGCTCTGATTTCAAAATTTACAATTTTAGATAAAATCCTCAAAAATCTGGGTTTTATTGCAATTTGGGCAGATTCGAGTTACTCCACCACCCATATCTTCCCAAACAATTATGATTTTGAAAACAGGCTTGCGTCTTACTCAATTTTCCATATTCTAGACAAAACCCATTTCGTAGAATTTCTAGATCTGATGCCATTTGCACGGAAATTGAGGCGCAAGTTGACAATTTGAGTTTTTCAATAATTTTAGTAGAATCATTCCCCTTGAGATGGAGGTCCACACATGTGATATGGGTGAATTATGTCCCACACGTCTGCATGTAAACATCATTCTGGACAAAACCCAGGCACCCAATTTTCCTCTAAAAGCTTTCCAAAATTTTGAATTATTTCTAGTATCGGATTAGCACAGTTGGTATCAGATTAGGACAATTAGTACTAGAATCTTGTAGCCAGGGTTTTAGTACCAGATGAACACAATCATGACTATGGGTACTGAACCAATGCGATGGTAGTACTAGATGGATCTAGTACCAGAATAGGCACAATCTGGTACCGGATAAAGTTGGTATTGGAAGAGGCAAAGAGTTGGCACCGGATGAACACAAAGGTAGTACCAGATCACTGCAAAGTATTGGATGAGTTGGAGTGTGGGTACCGGATGACTGTGTAGGTACCATATGACTGTAGAACCTTTTGGTACTGGATGACTTGGAGTATCGGATGACCTGCAATGCGAGTACTGGAACAGGAACAATATAGGTACCAGAACATGGACAGTGCATATACCGGAACTTGAACAATACAGAACATGATGCTTGGACATATAAACATAGGATTAAACCATCATTGACAAAACTATTGTATAATCATCCTTTTAATCACTAAAAATATGAAAAACTATGTATTAACCACATAGGATGAATAACAAGAGATAATGGAGGTTTATGGTGTAATTAGAGATATAATATTGACGAAATGCAGGGAGAAGGTTTAATGATGAGTTTATTTGTATGGTAGAAAGTATGACAAAACCGGAGCTCAACATACCCCCAAACCCAAGGATTTTCATGTCCTCATGCAAACAAGGTGAAGAACTTGTGATACTCTGCTTATAGATTTATGTGACATTGTTTCTTTTGTGTAAGTGTTGGTTCTTGTGAAATGACACTTTGGAAACTGCCATAGATTGATTTCTAATAGAGAGACAAAATTATCATAAAAATGGAGGACAAGCAGTGGATGAGGTATTAGAGTGATGGTGAATGGTGTGCATATGGATAATGTTTTATAAAATGTTGGTGATGGTGGCCGTATGAACTTGGACATTAATTTTAAGACCAATATTTACTTTATGGTTCTTTGCTTAGATAGGCAACAATGACTTCATCCTCTTTGACATGACTTAAGAATGCTTTATGATGTACGAAGAGAAGACACTATAGATGTTGCTTTGTATTTGGATACCACATATTTCATTTTCATTACTTGGTCATATCATCAGAGTATATTGTTCATTACGACAAGTGGAGTGAAGATGGAGGGTTTACTGAGTAGTTGTGATAATGCATACTGGAGTGTGGAGTGGGTAATAGTGGTTATGCATCATGTTTTCCAAGTTTTTAGTAAATTAAAAAGATTTGTACCAATTTTACCTCAAGTTACCCTTGCTTTGAATTCTAATGCATGTTGAAGTGGAAACTATGTAGAACAGGACGAAATGTCCGCAAAACCATGATGTAGACTGCTGAAATTTTAAGATGAAGTGGAGAAAGGCTGTGAACTAATGGATATCTAGGAGAGAGAGTTGATGAATGTTGATCTACTGAGATTCCTTATGTCTCTCTCTCTCCCCCAAAACTGTTGGTTTGCATGTCCTCAAGAAAACTCTCATTAGCACATTAAATTTTTGCAAGCTGAAAGTGGACTATGTGGAACCAGTGCATGTTGATTGAAGAAGAGAAATGAAGTATGCCAGAGCTGAGAGATGTTGAAAATATCCTACAAAAAGTACCCTTGAAAAAGATTTAAATTTGTGTACTGTTGGTATAGAAACCTACTGGCTTCTGTACCAGCAGTACTGGAGAAAAAAAAATCTAAAAGAACTAAACCAGTACTATTATTATGAGAGAATAAATATACATTGATGACATGCTTTAAAGAAACATCCAAAAATTAAACTGTATTCATGCCTGTAAATTCAGAAATGAAATTTATTTTAAAATATTACAAGCATAAAGGAAATTTCTAAATTACCTATTACATATAATTTCATCAATCATTAAGAGTTGTATGCTCAAGAAACCATGTAAATTATGATGGGGGATTTTACCTCTTTTCCTTAAACAAGAGAACATGAGGAGATATGTGGTCTTTAATAAATGAGAAACCGATAGGAAACCAGACATCTCTGTTTAATTTCTCAAAGAATCTATGTCATTCAAGTGATATTGATAAAGTTCACATTTGAGTTTATTAGACTCCTACACTTATGGGTCCCACCTCTAGGACAATGACATACTGGGTATGAATGACGGGGTCCTAAGACTATCTTACAGAAATTCTCAAATGGCAATTAGATGAGGTTCATTAGCCTTGTGTTCAACCATGCATGCTTCTTCTTAACGATTTACACAAGTATATTGTTCATATGGACAAATATAGATTAGGCATAATGAAAGACATCAAAATCAGAACCCATTTCCAGCAAGCATGTTCAGTACTTCAATGGGGTAATTTTGACATCTAAGAAATATCCTTCCTAGGCGGAATACCCCATTTCCCACGAGCCTGTTTAGTACCCTGATGGGTTTGCCTAGTTATACCACAGGCCGGTACCCGCTACCAGCAAACCTATTCAGTATCCCAATGGGTTAGCCTCTTACACCCATTTTTCATCAAAGGCTTTTGTCCCAATATTTACCCTTAAGATAAAACTTATAGATTGTTTTTGCATGGGTGAATGGGGGAGCATATTTGAAAACCTTTTTATAGGATGGGATGGTATTGGGTTGGAAGATATTTTATAGATTGCCCATAAAAGATTGTCCGTATGAAAAATAGACTTATGTATCGAGATTAGTCGAAATACATATCATGGTCAAACTTACTTAATGTGTGGTGGATGAGGCCATGAGAGAATGACCTAAAGGTATCTCTAGTCCCCAAGTTCATCTTCTCCATATAATATTGTGTTCCCTCACAAGTAGAAGTTTCATTCACTCTCCTGCTACTATTTGATAAGAATTCTTGAATAACAAGTTCTGATATGAAACTAGGATGTACAAGTTACCTATGGGAATCATTATGTAGACCTTAAATATTTTGTAAATCCCCATAATATTTTTAAGATTAGGCTTATGAGCAACTGTTATTATTAATAGTCTGAAATCTGCATGTAATAAGAAGAAGAAATATCTTAAGTTGTTTTGGTTTTTGATGTTAGATCACCAATATTATCTTCATCCCATTTTATTTATTTGAAAAGAAACACAAAAAAAATGTTGCATTTATTTAGAACTAGGTTAACTAACATGCAACTTTTACTCTATCCTATCTAAGAGCAAGAAATTAAATTTCTCATGTAAGAGTATTTCCAATGTAACTATGTGCGTAACAGGTGTAGAAACACATTCATACTCAGGTTTGAAAGATAAGCTTTAATGTAGACCAGAATATGAAGAACCAACTTCTTTGATGATGATGTGGAGATTTGCTGAAGAAGAGAGTGGTGCTTCAATCTTGTTGTTTTCTGAAACCAATGTTTAATGTAATCTTCATGTTCTTGGTTCACTTCCTCATTTAGACCACTCTGCATGTCTCCCTCTATCATGCCACGCAGATCATCTTCTTTTAGATGGTTTGTCTCCTGGATGCATACTGGATCTAGTGATATGTATGTCAACAACTCCTCGATCTCAGGTTCTA
The DNA here is from genome assembly GCA_009831015.1 of Picea engelmannii. Taxonomy (NCBI): domain Eukaryota; kingdom Viridiplantae; phylum Streptophyta; class Pinopsida; order Pinales; family Pinaceae; genus Picea; species Picea engelmannii. The sequence goes on along the minus strand of ML780981.1, from coordinate 34,536 downwards.
ATGGTGTCTCTCCATCGAATGTGGTCCATGATTCTTTAGTCTCTCCTATAGGTTAGAAAGAGTGATTACAAAAGGATTTTAGATCTTCTTATGGATGCATCTCATGGAACTCTTCTTCTTCGATCACTTTCGGAGAGGCAGATAGGTTCTTGAATATTGTCAATATTTTCTCTTCCTAAGAGGCAGAGATCCCAACTACTGCTAGGATTTGAGAGAGTTATGTTAAACTCTTGATCATCTTTGAGTTCTTGTTGTTGGTTGATGGGTCTTGTTTCACACAAGGATTAGTGTAGAGGGGGGGTTCTTACAGTTCCCAAAAAGTTTTTTTTTTTAAATCCTAAATAAATAAAAAGAAGAAAACTAAAATAAAATGTAAGCAAACTGATTATATACTCAAAGAACCACCATGCTACTAGGACCTTGCTATCACCAAGTTATCTGTTCACACAAGTTATCTTGTCGTCTCATATATATATAAATGGCTAATGCTAATAAAACACAAATTATAACTACTGAAAGGAAGAGGACAACTCAACTTTGGAGTAACCCCACTAAAGTGGATGCGTGGGTTCTTCCCTCACGTCTTACCGTCTTCTCTCCACCCTTAGGTCATCCTTAAAATCACACCACACTTGCATGAAAAGCAACACACTTGCATGAAAAGAACCACACTTGCATGAAAGGAACACTCAAGGCTTTGGAAAAATAAAAACAACCTACATATGCTCTAATCCCTTTAGCACCTCCTCGGCAATGGCACCAAAATGTTGGGGCTATATATATCCACTATTAATTCCCACATTTAATTATCAATCGGAGCTCATAAGCTTCGAGGTGCAGGTGGAGGAAACGCAGGATCAGAGCCTAGTCTAACCTAATCTAAAGTTGAAAATACAATCTTCAAACCCACATTGCAGCAAATTAACACTAAGGATTCATCACTGGGACATAGGAATACTTAGTGCTATAAAGCCTTAGATCACAGTCTTTCATGCACTCAGGGTGATGTTCATGTGATTAATCGTGGGTAGCTTACTTAAGTTTATTTTCCTTCAATGGATTCCGTTAGTGGTTAGCTAAGCTACAAGAAAACTAAATCAAAGCAAACTAGATTAAAAGATTATGAAGAAAATCTGAAAATGACTTGTAATCAAATGAAACTAAAACTCCAAGACAATTCTTCAAATGGATACAACAACAATGATGCAATCTACCTAACAGAATAATGGATCTACCGAATGAATGAAAATATGTAACAATGATCTATATAAAGAGGAATAGATGGAAGGAAATGCACTCCGTGTTTTCCGTGTTCGATGGATTTCAGATGTGATAAAATCTTCTAATTAATTCCAAGAATAGAATTTTAGAGTGAAAGTAGAGGAATATAAGAAGAATGGTTTTAACTCTTTGTGTTTTATATATTATTGGACTAATGAGAACAATTCACAAAGAATTATTGATATCTAGAATGGAAATGATCTACCTCTGTAACCAATCTCGAAACAACTCAAATCTGGGTGCAATTGATTAGAGAGGGTTTATGTTTATGGATGTAATGTTGGGTATGATGGAATTGAGTTCTTGTGAATGTAATTTGATGTATGGTTTAATCGATTTGTATGAGGAAAATGGAGTTGTGGTTATGAGAGAGAATAGCAATGGGATAGCAACGAATTGGAAGAGGGAATCATGGTCAAAGTGTACTGAGTTTGGAAAAATGACATGGTTGTAAGTTGTAATGATGATTTGGGAAATGTAATCAGTAGAAAAAGAGTATTTAGAATTGAGATATGAAACACGATGTGAAGGTACGTGGAGACATAATTTGGGGTGATCTTGAACATGTACTCATACTCTGAAATCAAATTGCACATATTGTTGGAAATAAGTGTGTTAGAACCTAATAAACATGAAATAGAGCAGAGAAAGAAGGAAGTGGTAAATACAATGGGAGAGATGGAACATTATTGCATACACTTGAAGAATCAACCATGAGTATTTAATGAACCTGAATTCATAAAACTAAAACAAATTGTAATCACACAAAGGATGAATTGAAATTAAAATGTAAGTAAGCTAGAAATGCAATTAAGTAAATCCTAATTACTATGCAAATTAAATAATAAACAAGACCAACACATATGAGGTTGAGGGGGCCCTACCTCACCTAGCATGTGTGGATAGAGAGGCTTACAGAACCAAGGAGTAATCACATTCGATGACTCATAACATCAGCACTTTCTTATTCAATTCAAATTCAGAAATTTACAACACCTTTCTTACGGATCCAAATCTCTCCATATGAGAACATACTAACATAATGATGATAATCATTCTTCCCCTTTCCCTCAGTCTCATGAGGCTTATTTATACATGAATAATCATTGAAGAGTGTATGGGATCGAATCCCAAAGCTCTGATTTCAAAATTTACAATTTTAGATAAAATCCTCAAAAATCTGGGTTTTATTGCAATTTGGGCAGATTCGAGTTACTCCCCCACCCATATCTTCCCAAACAATTCTGATTTTGAAAACCTGCTTGCGTCTTACTCAATTTTCCATATTCTAGACAAAACCCATTTCGTAGAATTTCTAGATCTGTTGCCATCTGCACGAAAATCGAGACACAAGTTGGCGGTTTGAGTTTTTCAATAATTTTAGCAGAATCATTCCCCCTGAGATGGATGTCCACATGTGTGATATGGGTGAATTATGTCCCACATGTCTGCATGTAAACATCATTCTGGACAAAACCCATGTACCCAATTTTCCTCTAGAAGCTTTCCAAAATTTTGAATTATTTCTAGTACCGGATTAGCATAGTTGGTACCGAATTAGAACAATTAGTACTAGAATATTGTAGCCAGGGTTTCAGTACCATATGAACACAATAATGACTATGGGTACTGGACCAATGCGATGGTAGTACTATATGGAGCTAGTACTAGAATAGGCGCAATCTGGTACTGGATGAAGCTGGTATTGGAAGAGGTAGAAAGTTGGTATCGGATGATCGCAAAGGTAGTACTGGATCATTGCAGAGTATTGGATGACATGGAGTGTGGGTATCAGATGAATGTGCAAGTACCATATGACTGTAGAACCTTCTGGTACCGGATGACTTGGAGTATCGGATGACCTGCAGTGCGAGTACCGGAACATGAACAATACAGGTACCGGAACATGGACAGTGCATATATCGGAACTTGAACAATACAGAACATGATGCTTGGACATAGAAACATAGGATTAAACCATAATCAACAAAACTATTGTATAATCATCCTTTTAGTCACTAAAAATATGAAAAACTATGTATTAACCACATAGAATGAATAACAAGAGATAATGAAGGTTTATGGTGTAATTAGCGATATATTATTGAATAAATGCAGGGAGAAGGTTTAATGATGAGTGTATTTGTATGGTGGAATGTTTGACAAAATCGAAGCTCAATAAGTACTATGAGACTTTCTCCTTAGACCTTCCTTTTCCACCTAATAAATATGTCGTCACAACCTTAGAAAAATATCACTAGATCAGAAGAAAGATAATCAATGACTAAGTGTGTGAGTGTGATACAGGTGGATATCGATGGCCACCCACCTTTTCCGACTGGCTCAAAACAATTTTCTGACAATTTTGGCAATTTACTATTTTTAGCAGGTTTTAACCTCCAGGGCCATTTTGAGGGCAAAAATGAAGGTTTTTTCATACCCCAAAATGAATCTCCTTGACGATACCTTTCCAACGATCTATCATACACCTAAAACAAAGATCGTATGCAAAAGTTATGACCCCAGGAAGTTGATGTACTAACTTACCCAAACGGGGCCCACATGACTTTTCGCGCTTCATCTCCTAGGGTTAGGTTTTTTGATGTCTAGGTTTTTTGGCATTCCTTTTTATTGTGAAAAGGCCTTCAGAGCCTCATTGTAATCATCTTCTTATGAATGCGAGTAGTTGTCACATCTCTTTTCAGAGATAAGCTGCCACCATTCTAGCGAGTCTTTCACTCTGTATTTTTACAGTCTCTATACATTTCTTTCATAAACAGAAATCTTGTATTACTGTATATATGTGTTTATGGTTGCATCTATGATAAATTTTTGTTATATTATTGAATATCTGTGAGATCTCTATGCATTTCTTTATTATATCTTCGATCACATTTCGTGCCAAAAATAATCTGGGTCAGTGGTATCAGAGCAGGCTGTTCTTGGTCATTTTTTTCAGTGCATATCCCTGACGAGGTCTGAGTATAGAAAGTTGGGTCTTGAGCTTGTCTCTCTCGAGGAAAATCGCTCTTGCACACCTAAGAAACCCTCAATGACAGAAGAAAATAAAAATGACGAAGCTAACGATCCTATAACTATGTTGCTTGAGCAAGCTCTCACGCGACAGAGGGATGAAATGATGGATAATTTTTCCCACATCCATCAACGTCTGTCGACAGCAATAGGCGCAACTTCATCAAGCGACCACTTTGGAGGCACCTCACGTTTAAAGGTACAAGTTAATTTTGATATTCTTGTATTTGAAGGACAGATAGATGCAGAAGCCCTAGAAAAATGGCTAAATCTACTAGAAGGTTATTTCTTTGTTCACAAATTTTCTGACAAAGAAAAGATCACCTTCACACTTCTTAACGCTCTCCCCCATGTCAAACATTGGTGGGAAACTTATTGGGAGCAGAGTTCCACAGAGGAGTCTGAAATATATGGGGTCGATCCCACTTGGGATTTTTTTGTGGATGCGGTAAAGGAACAATATTACCCTATTAGAAACTATGAGGACCAATACATGAGATGGACCACACTGCAGCAAGAGAGGGGCCAAGCAGTTCCAAAGTTCACCAATGCCTTCCCTACCTTGTGCACCAAGCTGGGTATTAAAGACTTCGAACAACATTTGGTTTTGAAATACCATGGGGCTCTACACAGATACATCCAAACTGAAATGGATTTCCTGGACATCTCATCATTCGGTGTTGCCTATCGATATGCTATTAAAATCGAGCAGACATTTAAGCACCATAACAAATGGGATTTTGGTTCTACAAATCCGCAACAACCAAAGTATGACAAAGACGTCCCTAACAAACAGTCTCCCAAAAACCAGTCCAAGCCACATGAAAAGAAGGGTCACGGGAAGAAAAAGGACACCACAAAATGGTGTGATTTCCACAAAATCCCCTGGAACAACACCATTGAATGTCACTCAAAACAGTCATTACTGGTCGAGATCAAAGACAAGGAGCCGAACCCTGATTCATAATCTGATTCTGAAAATACTGGTAAAGGATAGATCATTGACGTAGACCCCACTGCTATTGTCGCAACTGCAACAATTCAACCAGAAGAACCAACAGATCCTAAAGAGGGGGAGTGCCTTTTTCATTCATAAATGTGGGTGAAGGGGACCCTGCTGCACTTTATTGTTGATAGCGGAAACCAGAAGAACCCCATCTCAGTAGAGGTCATCAAATAGTTGGGATTGTTGACAACACCACACCCGCAGCCATACAACATCGGGTGGCTTCACCAAGGACGAGATCTTCATGTCAGCCAACAATGTCGATTGTCATATGGCATCCAACCCTTCAAGGATGAGGTATTATGTGATGTTTCCCCACTAGATGTCTATGATGTTCTCTTGGGCCAACAATAAATGTGGAAGCACCACGTTGTTTATGAGTCTCGACCTTGCAGTGTGGTTGTTTTTCTAGGGGGTCATCTCTACAGAATACCATAAGTAGTTCTTACTATTGTTCCACCTAAAAAGTGTCACAAGGTAGTATCTCATACTGCAAAATTCAGCTTCTTCACAATCTGTTCAAAAGGGGAACAGAAGGACACTGCAACCACTACAGCTTCGCCCCAAGCACCTTCTATCCAACAGAAGAAAGTCGAAAAGGTTGCAACAAAATGGAAAGATTCATTATGCACACTATCCTCTCATGTATCCTGACTTGTTGAACAACCTCAGCCTCAACAGGTTCATGACAGACTACCACAAACTGAGCAACGCAACATCTCCAACAATACAAGTAGCTCACCAAGATGCAGATCCAGAAAATGCATTTCCCTCTCCCCTGAGAACTCAACGCAATGGAGACCATTTCTTCCTAAGGAGGGAGGATTTATCTAGGTGGATATCGGTGGCCACCCACCTTTTCTGACTAGCTAAAAATAGTTTTCTGGCAATTTTGGCAATTTATTATTTTTAGAAGGTTTTAACTTCTGGGGCCATTTTGAGGGCCAAAATGAAGTTGTTTTGATATCGAGGTTCTTAGTCATAGCCAAAGGCATTATTGAACCCCCAAAATCAATCTCCTCAACGAAACCTTTCCAATGATGTATCATACCCTAAAACATAGATCGTATGCAAAAGTTACGACCCCGGGAAGTTGATGTACTAACTTACCCAAACGGGGCCCACATGAGTTTTGGTGCTTCATCTCCTAGGGTTAAGTTTTTGGATGTCTAGGGTTTTTGGCATTCATGTTTATTGTAAAAATGCCTTCAAATCCACATTGTAATCATCTTCTTGTGAATGCACGTAGTCGTCACATCTCTTCTCAGAGATAAGCTGCCACCATTCTAGCGAGTCTTTCACTCTGTATTTTTACAATCTCTGTACATTTATTTCATTAATAGAAATCGTGTATTACTGTATATCTGTGTTTATGGTTGCATCTCTAATACATTTTTGTCATATTATTGAATATCTGTGAGATCTCTTTGCATTTCTTTATTATATCTCCGATCTCATTTCTTGCCGAAAATAATCCAGATCAGAGTGTACTTTGGAATGAATCCTTGTGGTATATTTCTACTTGTTCTAGGTAACTCCTTTCCTTAATTTAGGGCATATAGGGTTTTCTTGTTCCAAAAAAATTACCTTTTCATTCAAGACTTGTAACCAACTAGAGGCTTCTTGACCACTTCTTCGGTCCTTACAACTTCAGAAATTCATATCTCCCTAACCGTGAGGAATTACGTGGCATTCCAAATATCATCGGAAATGGCACGATGAGTGTTATCCATCTATGAGGGTATTTCCTTCATTAACTCTATCATTCATGTCCATTTTCCTCTTTCAACCTGTACCGAAATCACACCATCCGAGCTTCTTCAAGGGTTGACATCAATTACAACCAAACTATCAACAATCTCCCCCTTTGGCATTGATGGAAACTCTTAGGAATGACAATACTTATTCCCATGATCCCCCTGTATGCATGCTTCTCTCTCTTTTTCTCCATGCATTTCTATACCTCTCCCACTTTTAAATCAATGTAAAAGGGTAATCCTCCTCTTGGGTATGATCCCCCTATCTACATGCCTCTAATGTCTCTAATGCCCTTTATCTTTATGGTGATTCCTCATGTAAATCTCTAATATATATGAAAATAATTCAAAGGATTATTTAATTGAACTCTTTCAAGACTTATGTTTCTCTCCCTCTATCCTCTTAATATTGATGTTGTGTGAATCACCGTGGGGCAGAAAATACTCGGAGATTCTATCGTAGATACTCAAAATTTTCCCTTACAAGCAGTTTGGAGAAGATATCTAGAATCTTCTCTTTTATCCCAACATACTCTAGACTAGTTGTATTCTCTGTAACATGTTCCCATAGAGAGTGATACTTGATTAGAATGCATCACTTTATTCTTGGATATACTAATGGCACTCGTGTTGTAACAAAGTATTGAAATGGGATCATCAAACTTTACTTGTATATCCTATAATATCTGCTTCATCCAAATAACCTGAGTTCAACAATTTGATGCTACAAACTATTATGCTTCTATTGTAGACAATAATACTAATGATTGTTTCTTGCTTAACCATGATACCAGACACTCACCCAAGTAGAAAGTTCCTCCACTTTTACTTCTTCTATCATCAATGTAACTTTCCCAATCTACATATGTGTAGGTGGAAAGAGATAGATCCTTCCTTTTTGGATACCATAATCCAAAATATTTTGTTCTTTTGAGGTATCTTAATATCTTCTTTACTTCTATAGCATGTGATTCCTTTGGTGCTACTTGAAACCTTACAACCTGTCCAAATACCTGCATCATATCCGGTCTAGAAGTTGTTACATAGAGTAAGTTGTCAATCATCGTTTTGTACTATCTTTGATTTTCATCCTTAGAATCATCATACTTACTTAACTTGTAACTGGTTTGCACAGGAGTACTGACTCATTTTCAATCTTCCATTCCAAACATTTTAAGAATTTATCTGATGTACTTGGTCTAGGAGATAAAAATACCTTTGTCACACTGACATATTTGTAATCCCAAAAATAAGGTTAATTCCCTAAGAAAGGACATCTCTCATCTTGTCATCGTCACTTTCAAAGATAATGTCATCTACATAGATTTGAATGGTCAATATATTGTCTCGATCCACCTTTATGTAGATATTATTTTCTGCATTTCCTTTCTTGAATCCTTGTTGTTGTAAGTATATGTCCAGTCTCAAATACCATGCTTTTGGGGCTTGTTTGATACCATATCAAGCATTCTTCAACCTAGAAACGTAATTTTCCTTCTCTAACAGCTAAAATCCTTCTAGTTACTGAATGTATATTTCTTCCTCTATATCTCCATTTAGGAAAATTGATTTCATGTCCATTTGATACACTTTAATATTCTTGGAGCATTCATAAGCTAGGATCAGTCTGATTTCTTCCATTCTGGAAACTGGGGAAAATGTCTCTTCAAAATATATACCTTCAACTTGAGAATATCCTTTACATACCAATTTTGGTTTGTTCCTAGTAACTTGTTCATCCTGATTCAACTTGTTTCTGAAGACCCATTTTGTACCAATGTGTTGATGGGTGTAAATGACACACCATCAACTGGAAGGTCAAATTCGGACCGGGGTTGTTTAATTAACCCAAGATGTTTGGAATGAAATGACCCGAAGGGTTTAATTCCTTTGTTAGCCAACTAAAGTCCTAAAAATGATAAAAGAAATAAACTAATCTAAGGCTATTATACTAACAAAATAAGTTTACTAATTAAAGTGTTCAAATAGAAACATGAATATGTACAAATGATCATAAACAGTGTATATACAGCTTGCAAGGTTTACTTGAAATCTTGCAAAATGAATGTTCTTAAAAGTTTTTCTAAAATAGATAAATAAAGAACATAAATCTTTTTGTTTTCTTTTTGAATATTCAAATATTTAGAACTAATAAAAACCAAGAAAGTAAAATTGAAACAACGATACATAAACAATCAAAGCTAATTCATGTAATCGCCATTTCATAAATAAATAATTTAACTAAATAACACACAGACTAACCTGTAACTAATCAACTAAACTGAGTTTATCTTCCTATGTTATTTGAGCTCCTACTTGTCCTACATGTAAGGGAAACCTGTGACAAAACAATAGTGGTACTTCCTAAATAAATTCCGAGAAGTGTTTGATGTGTTGGAGTAATAATATAACAACATAATGATAATTGTAAAAATCTTGTGATCTTATGATAATCAATAATTTAGAATGAAAGGAAACTCAATTAAAAGTATTAATATTATCCACCATCTAACATTAGGAATAAATTCAATAATAATCAAATGATAAATTGATCACAGATACAAAATGGAATAACAAATTATGGACAACATATAAATATTTGAAAATATGAAACAACATATGACGACAAGGCTAAAGTTGCATCAAACATAATAATATTTCATATGACCAAGGAAATAGAAGAACACAATGGAATAAGCATCACACAGGTCTAAAGCTGATGGTGAATAGCTTCCTCATATTAGTTACCAAAATAACATGTCCATACTTTATCCTAGTAAAATTTGTCCTCACTACTAATAATGATCACTATTTAAACTAGTTTTGGATTAACAAAATATTATCATGCAAGATAGAATGTAATCTCCCAAAAATAGATTGCTTTACAAAAATAGTACAAGAGGAAACAATTCCTATAGGAGTTGGTTTATCAAAATTTATTACATAATGAAAAAATTTTATCAAATAAAAGAAAGAAACTACTGAACTATACAGCGCATGACCCAAGATGGTTTCTCCTTGTAAATAACACCATAATTATCATTTTCCTGTAGATGACAAAAATGAAATTGATATTTAGAAAATAATGCAAACTAACATTCAGAAATAGACTGGATACAAAATCGTGAGATTTTGTAGCTAGTTGTATATTAATAAAGAAATCAAAATTGAATCTTCCTATTTGAATTTTATAACAAAATAAACTGAAATAAAATAAAAAACCACTTTTACCATTTTAGAAATTATATAGTGAAGGGTCGGATAGTTCTAAATTAATGATGGCATTGAAGTTCGTTGGATTTTTTATAATTACACTACCGTATATTTTAGGCCTTTTACTTGCCCGATCTGTGCATGCCTTAAACTCTTGATTTTCTCATTCAATAAAATAATTGCGAGCATCCAAATGTTTTAATTGTTCCTATAAATATGGTATGTCCTTGTAATAGCGTTCTACCCAGTCCAAACAATTGTCACAGTGTACCGACGCTATAGCAGGCTGAGGTTGAATATACTCAGCAATGGGTGCTTCGGCCCTTCATGTGGCTTACTTCAAATCATGGCCTATGCCAGCAAAACCCTCTTGTCCTTTTATAAAAGGAGGTAGTCTAGAAACAAATTCGTATTGCATAGTTTGACCAACAGTTTTGTTCCTGAGACACTGGTTATTTGTATCTTCCCCTGCGACAAAATCATTGATCTCGTCATCAGAACAGTGATAATTGAACTCGATCACTGAGATCGAGCTCGAATGATCCTACTTTCGATTTCTCAGAATCCTGGATATTAATTGGTCATATCTCTTCTTTATAAAACTCAAATATGAGTTATCATGTTTCTTGCTCTTACGATTTTTCTTAGTAGTAGGTTTTTCACTAAAGCTCTAATTCAGCTCAATAGCAGGAGTAGGAGAAACCTTCTCTTTTAATACATCCACTACCTCTTATAAAAAAATTATGGGTGCGGAAATACATCGTATTTTTTCACCCAGGGGGTTTTGCAAAGAATTTTTTTTTGGTTCATTAAGCTCGCAGTCATTATGTGAATAGAAACCTTGAATTTCGTTCATAGTGTTATCAGTATTGGGGTTTACATTTAAATTCAAAGGTGATTTCACTATGCTCTCGGATAGGGAAAGCTTGTTTGTAGACAAGAAGTTTTCCCAAGTGTCCCCAATTTGAGACAGGTGTGATAGAAACTAAATTATTATAAAATCGTGGTGAAAGAGGCTTGTCAGAGGGTTCAAGATTTGTTTCTTATAACTTTTTGACATCTTATACAAGCTCATCAACAAATAGAAGGTCATGTCTAGCTTAAACCCTACGAACAACATCAACAGTCAGATGTGATATAAAAATACTAAACCATACCTGGCCTCACACATTATAAACTATTTTAGAATCAAAAGAAGGTCGTGCCATCAAAGTTTCAAGAGGGTAATAGGAATACCTTTAGGGAAACATATAGATTTCCGAGAGACCTTGAAAAGGCTCCAAGGAACATCTTCTAGTTTATCATTTTTGAACAATGTTTCGCCTTCCTATGACAGTCATGTTGCATGTGCTATAGAGTCCTCTCTGACCTCCAATTGTAGATCCCCAAATTTTTCTCTAAACCCATCAAATGTTTGAGCAAAGGCCTATGCGACCGCCAGGTTATAACCTTCAAATTTTCAGATAAAAATATCCCAACCATGTGCCTGTAAATCGTTTATGGAATCGTCGTGGGCGAGAAGGGATTGACAGGCATTAGGTTCGATTTGAACCACATGGGCCATGGTTACTATCAAACAGACATAGTAGACTCCACGAGCAGGAGGCTTTGTCTTCCAATAGACAAATAATAAGGAGAGGTCTGTGAAAACTGAAATGGCCCGATACCTACAAACTTGGCCGATTATCATGTTTGGTAATTTAAGTTTGGAGTGATAGAAAACTAGAGGACACATAGACTCATGAACCATTATGAACAATGAGGATTAAACCCCAACCACTATCAGCTGCCTATTCGAAAAATGAATGAGGGTCATTAAATGTATAGAAAAACAAGATGACGCGTAATCGTGAGTACATTAGTCCATGTAATAGGTGATATGAAAGCAATAAGACTATTAAGAGAATGAATGACATATCAATTGTTAATCCAAGGTTCTGCACGTTTAGGCATTTCAAAAATTAAAACCATACAATCAACCATAGAACTGATTAAGTCATATTCCCCATAATACAAAAAAATGTGGCAGTGGATTAATCAATGAGCTTATAAACTTATAACTTAGAAACATCTAGGTTCCCTTAAAGTGTAATCTCTTTGGTAAAAGAAATAGAAGAGAAAACATACTGCAGAATGATTACCCAAGCCAAGTTTTTGTTTGAATTTCATGCTTTCTGTTGTTCCATAGTCTGTACTTAAGGCTTTAAAAAGTATAGTGTCTAGACATCCAAAAGTTAGTAAGATGTAAAAAAGGGAGGAGGGTATACCTTCGGGAAAGGAAGCTAGGTTTGATTTCTAGGTTGTCGTTGTCTAGCTTCCAACTGTTTCTGGATGTTTATATCCCTTTCAATTGCAGCCCATGAACGTTCAAGTTCTACCTAGGTGTTAGCCATTTTAAGTTCAAGTTCTACAGGGACATTCATAGAGGAACAGAAAAATTTAAAGAAATCTGAAAAGTTTTTATGTTGTATCAATTTGATTTTATAAAAGAGAACTTTAGAAATCAATATTAAAAGCAAAATGCAAACCAAATGCCTTTTTCCGTAACTGCATTATATTTGAAATAAATGGTGTATGAATTATGGGAAAAACATTAAGTTATCTATAGAATAAGGCTCCTATAGAGAGAGAATCTCACTCTATAAACAGAAGAAGAAAATAAGATAAGAAATGGTTCGATGAAGCATAAAATATGACAACCTAAAGATTCACAGGTCTTGTACCTGCTAGTAGCCGATACAATGGAAAAACTGTAAACAATAGATAGATAAATACTAATCACTGCAGTAGAACTTTTACTAAATTGCAATGAAACCTTCATCATATGTATATAAGTGAAATAAGAATGAATATGAAATAACAGAGAGAACAAAATCATAACACAGTAGTGACAAAATTAGGAATCTCTGGATTGCTTTGTATTAATTCTCAAAAAGAGATAGTCTCTATTACAATTAATAAAAAAGGTCCAGCCCTTTTTCTTTCTTCAAAATGTATATTTATAGAAATTTTTATGCGCTGGAATCTCAATAGTTCCAAAGGTTTTCGGTTACAATCAAAGAAGTCAAAACGTTTTGTTTCTTTATCTCTGCTCTCATTTGGTACCCGAAACCTGCCTCTTCACATGCTCTGTGCAACTAACGCACTTCTCCACCAGCTGTGATATCAACTTAGATGGCTATGCTTGATTATTTTCCTAAAAAATATAGTAGTCTTTCATCAATAGAAGCAGCTTTCCTTCCACCTATTGATCTTTGGCATTGATAGAGCATAACAATATACTCAGTTTAATTAGCCATTTGTCTATTTTCACTATGTCTGTTTGAGTTATTTGTGATATTTCGGCTAATTATCTTTCTTCATTTTCCTTTATATTTAGCATATATTTAGATGTATTGATCTAACCCGGTATATCCATGCCACTTTCACCATCGGAACCCAACCAAATCTTACTTAACAAACCGAAAATTTATTCGCAAGATTTCCTTAGCTTCATAGCTTGTTGTTTGCCTTAGGATATATTTCTCTCCCATTCTTTCAACAAGATATTACCGCTGGTCTACTCTGCGATGGGAAAACTAGAACTACTTCTTGTTTCCCTTCTCGTCGTGGCTATAATAGCTTCCTAGAATGCCACTCGAGCTACTCCGACTTCCCTTTCTTTAAGAAAGACGTTTTCCAACATCTAATCAATGAGTTGGAAGCTGCTTTGAATTGTTTCTACTTTAACAAGCAGACCCTATTGCGCCATCGATAAACCTTTTATGATCTCTATTGCTTGGGATTGAAATATCCCGATGTCAATTACCTGGCTTTCAATGAATTCTAGTTTGGCCCGAAGCTGGTCTATCAATTCTCCCTGTTGGCTTATCTGAGTCTGACTCATTTGAGCCATCAACTATATCTATTCGAGATTGACTTTAATCCACTCAATTTCTTTTTGATCTTCTATTCTTTCTTGCTCTAAAGTCGCACTTGCCTGATCTTTAGTAGCAGCCTCTTCTGTAGCTAGTTTAGCCTCTAATGTCTTGATCAAACTCTTTTTTTGTTTTAGTTGATCTTTTAGGGTCCTGGCTGAATATTGGTTCGTCATGGTGAAAGCCCACAATGTTCCTACTATTTGCGTCACGAATTATTCTTTCTTCACATTTCTCCCATCAATTAAAATTTTTTATTTCTTAGAGACAATACCTGCTTCTTGGTAGAGTTCTTGTCTCACAACCACTTTCCTCTTCTTATCGAAGAAGAATTCATTCAGGGGTAGTTCTTCTACTGATATAGGTGTCAATTTTTCACCCAAAATCCAACCTGCGTCCAGGAACTCCTTTGTAGACTGTAGGGGGTAATGGAGGTGATGGGATTGTCGATCTGTTTAGAAGATTTCCCAACAGTAATGACCAGGGTTGACTCGCTTGAAGGATTTGAAGTCTCATATTCCTATTTTGGGTCCTCCATTTGCCTTTTCTCATCCTGATGTTCCTCTTGACTGGGTGCTAAACCTTTAGAGCCTTCGGCTTCTGTTTGTTGCTCCTCTGCTATCGTCGGATCTTCACCCCATAATACTAGAGGAAGGAAACTCCGCCTATGCTCTTGGAATTTGACAACATCAGTCCTCTCTTCAAGCGACAGGGCTTGTATTCAAGCCAAAACCTCATCATAACATTTCGCGCATTAGAAAATATCATCATGAGGCAAATTCTCCTGCTCAAATCTTTTAAGGCCACATCTAGCCAAATGATTACTCACGACCCTGTGTGAATCGTGTTTCTTGAATTCGATGTGAACCAAATTTATATCTTCTAGAGATACTGCTTCATCCTTTGCATGCCCGAAGTCTAATAATGAATAGGTGTTTAAATGAATAGGAAAATGTGGCCATACCTTTTTTGAAAACCCTTTCAATTCCTTACTTATACCGCCAATTATGTCTTCCCTAGCAATCTCACGAGAAGCCATCCTGTCGGGTATAAGTAAGGGTAAATCATGTGGAGGGATGGAAGCACTGAAAACCCTGATGTATGAAAATTCTTTCTCCATGTACCAATCAACCACTCTACTTAAATTTTCCATGATGCTATCTGATATCCTAGGTGGCGGATTACAGAAGATGGAAACATGCATCAGTACCATTACCCAGTTGAAGATTTCATATACAAAATCCGAAGCCTTGTCCTCCCAAAGGTTAGAATGGTATACATGGACTGGCTCAACATCTGATGGAGCCCAACTCCAATTCATCAAGGGAAAAGGCGTCATGGAACATACTGAGTCCATGAGGTATGCAGACATAAAAAATGAAGTAGCTTTCCCACACGCTTTCTGCATTCGATATTCTATAATCCAACTGGTTAGACTATCGAACAACAGTTTCTCCTAGTCGAAAGAATAGCCTTCTTCTACGGTGTGCATAAGAGGCACCCATGGGAGGAAAAAATGCATGGTGTCTTCCTTCCCGTACAATGTACAGGTCATCATCGCTACATTCCTTTCTTTTAAAATCCTCTAGAAACTCTGCATTGTATGTGAAGTTCGACATGGGTGGAAACTTGTACATAACCTGTAAGATTTTTGGTCTAAAGGTCCCAACAGTGACCCTCTGCTCGCTGATGATGGTTCTAGTAGGGATGTCTACATGATCTAGCACCCATCGGAGCATGTCATAGTAAGAGAGAAGACATGGCATGGCCGCTACTTTGTGCATCTCTGCCTGGATGACAATCTTGTATTTGGTAGTCATGTCATCTGTCTCGTTGTCACTGGAATCGTCTGAATAGTTCACCAACTCTGATTGAAAAACCTCTGAGACATATGATTGGGTTCGTACGGAATCAACGCTTCGATGTGAAGTATCCGAAACATTATCAGAACCTTGTCCTAAAACCTCAGCGCTTGCCTTGGATTATTTTCGCAGGACCATGACAGGGGATTGTAACTTAGCTCTTCTGCAATAAAAATGCATATAAATATAGAAGTTAGCTTATTGAGAAAAACTTCTCTGTGCGGGATAGAGATGAACTTTATGAATAAAGTAGGAAGCAAAAGATCTATATCTTCGACCATTTAACATATCAATGTCCTTACGAACAAAACACTCCAATCATATTTAGATATAGATTTTGGCAATAAAAACCATATCTTTACTTTGTTGTTTCGCCTTATTTCCAATTAATGCCATAAAATTTGACGGTTCGTAGCACAAGATGGCGCAAGGAACATTTGAAATTACCTCGTAAACCCTGCATTATTATCATTCACATTAAATATTGATTATGCTGGCTTGGCTTCCTTAATCAAGATTTGAATCAACATTTCGGTGTTCGTCGTATCAGGACTTTTAACTCTAACCTTTCGAGCCTCTAAAACCTGAGATTGCGATGATTATATTTAATTAAGAAAGGAAGTAACTAGGATTAAGTGTTTTAATTGATTATGCTATAATTTATATCACGACTTTGCGGCTCGGGACTTTGAAGGTATAGTTTCTGGGAGGAATGTATGCCAAGTCGCGAAATCCTGAGAAACTTAAATCATGGTCAAATCTAATCAACCCTGGCTCTAAATTGGGTTACTTAGGTAAAATTTTCGTGGCTTCGTCTTTTGGAGTTTTAGCGGTAATGTTTTAGGAGAGAGTGAATGTCGAGATGTGAAATCCCGACAACACTTGATTGGGGTTTACATGGTCTTACTCTTAGCTTTCACCTGAGGTAAGCTTTTAAAATTTTTCGTGACCTTGCACATCGACGTTTGTAAATATTGTGACTTGTAACTTCCGAAGAGCGATATTCTGAGGTACAAAAAGAAACAACCTTTGTTTAACGATAAAAAGTGGTAACTTATGAAACATTACATCCCACACTATTTTACAGGTCAAGACTACTGATATTTTCAGTAGGTGAATGTCACGAAGAGAAAAAGAACTTAAGAACCGACATTTGACTTTTAAAATAGATTTGAACCAAATGAAAAAGGTATCTCCAACATAGGCTCCAACTAGGGATCCCGTTTTCCTGTGAGGTGGGAAGGATAGTAGACCACATTCCTGTATTGGGTAAATGGAGTCACTACTTTCACTTCTGTGAAACTTGCTTTAGGGAAAAGATAAACAGAGGGAAGAAAAGATTTTTGTCTTTCACTGTTGTAAGGATTTTCAATACTCAAATATATTTCTCACTCAGCTACAGTCCCTGTCACAAATTTCTCTTTCTCTTTACTGAGTTTAGGTCTTTATTAAGACAAATCAAAACAGTTCTGGGAAATCCAATAGATCTTGCAATTTTTGGCTTATACCCAACAAAACTTATTGCATTTTTTTAATCAGGGTGTCCCGTCTAGACTTAGGATGTGGATCCAGTCTCGAGAAAGTTGATTACTAGAGCCGAGTGAAATTCATGTATAACAACCTTACAGATATCTCGGATATTGATTCATTGCCAGCGGGCCTGTTCAGTACCCCAGTGAAGTTATCTGCCCCTTTTTTGTTGAATTTCCTTTAACCACTTCGAAATGTATTTATGCATTTAAATACTCAGATGAGGGCAATCATTTCTGAATTTCCTTTCATTGTCTCTTCAAACTAGATGTACAATTAGATATGACTTTCCTTTCATCATCTATCTTATAATTTTCTTTTTAGGATACAAAGCGAGGGCAATCAAATTGTATGAGGGGTGATATCTACGTAATATTTTGCAATGTAGGTCTGTCAACTTACTTTGATTACTCAGTGCCAACATTCCTTTGACTTTCACAACACCTTGGTCCGTAGGGAGAAAAAGGGGAAACATTTTTCTGGGGGTTTTCCTTTGAGTAAGCCTTAACCCTTCGAAACTGTTAAAAAACCTAGAAACGTCAGGATCCACCTACGCATAACTTGTTTAGTAAGAGACTGAGGAGTTGTGAAGAGCAACCTTCTTTCCAAAATACGCTTACAGCTTTCAAAATTTAAACATAATCTCTTCTCCTTACGTATATAAGTCCGAAAATACATTTGGCATTTTTAAGAAGACAAATCTGAAGACCGAAAGAAAGGTGTTGGACAGATGTTTGTATGCTGAGGAGCAGGGGTCAAAAATTAAAACTGCTTTTTTGAAAACCCTTCCCCAGAGATGCTTCATTTTTTTTTTGTTTTAACTACCACCTATTTGTGTTTTAAGTTAAAATCATTAGGATCCAGAGCAAGTAATTGTACTTTTTAATAATCAATTAAGTAAAAACATTAGATTTATGGGACCTTTATGATGTTTTGGAGATCTCTGCTTTCTTAAGAAGAAAAATTTTCAGGAGTTCGTACCTTTACCTTACAATTTTTAAAATAACCAAAAACCTTTTCTGTCACCTGTTTTTGGCGAATGCAAATCTCCGATACATGACCTTCTGTTTTCTCCCTTCGTTCGTTTAGTTTGCAAACTGAAATCTTGTAAACACAAAGAGTGTCCTTTAAAAGAGTTAAATGTATTTGAAAACCGCGTATCTCTATTTATATTGACCTAATTAATAAAAATTGAAAAATTACCTCAAGGGAATCATGAAATAGAAAGCAATTACAAACTGGTATATACAATGGAAAACCTTGGAGAACCAATTATTTCATGTAGTGTTTTAGATAACGCCCGTTGACAGGGGCATTGAAGATTTTACCATCTAGATTTTCTAATAAAAATGATTTTTTTCCTTCGGAAGTTGCGACTCTGAATGGTCCATACCAAATATGATCAAATTTACCGTGATTCACTGAATCTTCCTTCCTAGCATCCCATCTTAAGACCAAATCACCTGAAAGAAACTCCTTTTCTTTTGTCTTACGGTCAAATAACATTTTCATGTCGTCTTGATATTTTTGCAATCTTTCGTCCACCTCGACCCTGTGTTGTTGTAATTCGATCAGCTGATTTATTCTCCTTGTGACGTGGTTTGGTTCTTATTTCTCATCTTGCTATAGTTTCATTATGGGAAGTGACAAGTTTATAGGTAATACCACGTCAGTCCTATATACCATCTGGAAAGGAGAAATGTCGATGGAATTTTTTGTGCCAATCTGATTTGCCCATAGTGCGTATTTTAAATGTACATGCCAGGATATCTTGTTCTTGTTCAACACTTTATTAATTATGTTGATCAGACTCTTGTT
>ML780980.1:629718-643448 GCA_009831015.1 Picea engelmannii | reverse complement strand
TATGCCACCAAGAGCCACTACCCTGGTTTGGTGACCAGATAGGTGGTAGTGTCATACCGCTACATGCCCATGGTCATAATAGGTCGGCTCGTGATGAGACCTCCTATCCATCAACTAGTACCTTGAGTGTTTATGTATCTTATGGGTCCCATTTTCTTACAGAGAAGCTTTTCATTGCTTTCTCGGGAATCCCTGGGCGAAGCATCTCAAAGGTTTCAACATTGGCTTTTAACTCTTGCCAGCTACTTTTACCCTCTGGGCCTTTAGCCCCTTCTTCCCACAAGGCAAGGTACAACCCTTCCTAACGTGAACAATCCCAATGCTCAAACAAGGATAGGGGAGATGGAAGGAATAAAGATGGAAAGTGGTAAGTATGGAGGCAATGAACGATGACTTTTCACAGACCCACCCAGTGGCAATCCATCCTAAAAGGAAACCAACTTACTAGGGCACCGTGTTACCCTTCCAGGTATAAACAAGGCAAAGAGCATAATTTCCAAGCAAACATAATGAAACAAAGAAGGATTTGATACAACGTATTCAAGTGCTTCAAAAATCAGAGTGATACATACCATGATACCCAGACTCATTACCTCATGGAGCAAGACTCACCGCTACTCCAGGACCAGGCTAGTAGGGATGGATATTGTTGTTGATGATGAATGGCCTCTCGGTACTCCATGTCTAGGCCCTGTGGGCCTCGAGACGTGATCTCCTTAGTTATCCCTAGGGTAGGGAATAACAATCTCATTTTGAAATCGTTCTAATTTGGCTTGAATGCACTCATCATAAACTAATCTCCCTAGCCAAGGATTTTTGGTTGAAGGGGATTTACTTACTGTTGTAATTAAATTAATGCTACAGCCATTAGGGTTGAAGCAAAACACTCCCTTAAAGTTGTCTTTCTCTCAATTTTGACCGCTGAAAGTTGCATACAAATATTGGGAACTAATCTATACAAGTTAAGGGCTTTTCGTTGGAATATTTGTTTGCTGATTTTAACAGTTAGAATTCACTGTTGTAGCAAAAGTTTGCTACAGCCATATATGGCTGTCATAAAATTGTTGATAACACTTGGTTTATAGCCCTTTCAACCGTCAAAATTATTGTTTGGAATCTGGATATTGAAATGTCATCTACTAATCAAGGGCTTTTGTTTCAAGCTATCACTTGCTGATTTTGACGGTGAAATATTGTAGTTGTTACATTTCATCATTGCTGGTATAAATTACAGTCTGCTGCAATTTTAGGACAACAAGCTTATCTTGATGATCCCATAGTGTTTTAGGGTTTTATTTCGTGTTATTTGATCTTGGTATTGCTGCACTAACATTATTTTCTGCAGGTATTGATCAAGCTCACCTCTCTCACCTTCCCAAGTCATCTTTTCCAAGCCCTATTACCTCTCCAGGAGGTACCCTAGAGTTTTTCACTTGGCCACACCATTGTAAGCCCAAGGATGCAAGTTAAATCCATGTAAACCATAGTGGTTGATTTTTGTAGTGGACACCTAGACTTGGTCCGATCATCATCAGTCCCTTTAGTCCCCATCCCACTATCTCTCGTCTTGGATAGGATTGGAGATCGTGGCATGGATCTATTGGAACACATGATTGTGTGGAGCCATAGTTCTTATGTAGGGGTGATTGCAGTTTGTGGAGCCTAGTCCGATCCATGTCATGCACACCTATGTCTTCCCACATGGTTCTTATATTGATTATGTAGGCATCCCTTGGCCATGGTGCATTATCATTTTGTTCTCAACATGGAAGTCTCACAAAGTTTTCATCATTGCACGTATTTCAAGGTAGTGCACAAATCCCGATGTATGGGGTCTCAAGGCCAAAAATACAACAAGGGCTCAGATTGACCGTCTTCATGCACACTCGACATGGCACGTTGAAATTTTGGAAAAAGACCAGGTTATAAGGCAAAATTGGTTGTCAATGGGTCGCGCAAGCACAGTTACAAGTAAACGTGGCAAAAGAGAGTCACTCCACGGCATGCAAGGATAAATTCAATGAAAAAAAGGAAATGAATCACCTCTCGGACAAAACCCATGTGGCAGAATATTTCAGTCCAAGAGTTTCTACATGGATCTATAAAACCGAGGCGTTGGTCATGTGAGTTTCTCTTCCTAATCACATCTCTTTAGTTGTTGGCCATTTGAATCATGGTTCCATACCCATGTGGTTAACATGGAGTTAATTGGACTTGTCTGCAAAGTTTTAAAGGGGGTCGACCCCCTTAACCATGACAAAAGGGAAAGATTATATTATTAAAAAAGGGGGGCAAAGAAAGATATTAAAGTATCAAATTCCCTATTATTTATTTTATTTAAGTGAACCCAAAAGACAAAAGGGGTAATATTATCATAAGGGGGTCGCCCCCCTCTTTTTTTTTTGTCTTATGTGAGTAGTTAAGTGAAATCGCCTCCCCTCTTAATCTTTACTCAAGTGGGCAAAGTGGCGACTTATGGGAAAATATTATAAAATATGTAAAAGTAAAAGGGGGCAACTTAAAGAAAATACAAGGAAGCAAAATTATATTAAAAAGAGATCCATCATGTCAAAGCGATGACTAAATCAAGAGAGTCGTGGCACATGGTAAGCTGGTGAACTTGTTAATAAAGCCATCAATTAAAGGGAGCATCCCCCCAATCAACTGACCAACACTAAAACCAAGCTGTCATATCATCCAAATTAAGCAGTTAGTCGTTTGATGGTCAAATCCAGCTGTGGTATATGAAGTCGCTCCATCATTCAAGCAGATCGTGCCATATTTTACCAGTCGTGGATAAATTAAGGGATCTGTTGGGTGAGATAAAAGAAGTTTCCACATATGAAGCAGCCACCAAGTAAAAAGAAGCTTCCAGGACGCTTTAATAAGTCAAAGGGACAATAGTTGAGTTTAACCAATGCATATATTTAATTAAATCACCCCCCTTTAATTTATTTCAATCTCTTCAACTCAGTTGTTGCAGTCAAAAAAATCAGTGGACATGCATTGGGTCAAAATAAAGTGAACCGTGGTCAATATATGAACTGTTATGGTCAAAGAACATAGTTGTTGGGCAAAGAAAAGGAACAAAAGTCTCATATGTTGTTGACCATTGCCTCAATTTGTCAAATCAAACCCGATTGTGGGTAAATTTTCAATGTAAAAAATAGTATTTTGGTCAAATGAATTAGTCTCCAACTTGTGGATGACAAGTCAAAATTATTATTTTAATGAGGGAGGGAAAAACTAGTTGTTTAATGAAAACCTATATAAGGCTAGTCCATCATCTCATGTGTGTCGTTGAAACTTTGTGAGATCATAATGTCATTTTTCAGAACTCAATTCTCTTGTGTCATTGTGGATTGTCTATTGTAATGTTTGTTTTTCTTGGTCTTGGATATATTTAATTGCGTTTTGACAGGGGTTCCTTATGTTGATTTTTCAATAAGCAAGGTTAAGCATGAAGTTCATTCCAATTTTAGCATTTCACTTAACCATGGTCCATAACCAATAATGTTGCAGCAACCAAGATCACAAGAAGAAACACCATGCACAAGAACACAAGAAGTATCCTGGAAAACCCTTCTCAACAAGGGAAGAAAACCCAGCCAAAATCCTTTGCTATATTCTTCAAGAGAAAGACCTTCACCACCAATAAAACCTAGCACATAAGAGGGTGCTCAAACCCTAGAAGACTAGCGCCCAAGAGAGGTGCGCCCTTTTCCCAAGGTGTACTCGCTGAAATTTCCAAACTCACATGAAAGATATGATTCCTCAATGGGGAATTTACTTTTACTTATACTAGACTGAGCCTGTCAACAGAAGTGTCTATTGGCACAACAGGGCCGACCTCACTAGCTCACAATATAATTAATATTAACCAGATTAATTATCTTTTACATTTATTATTAATCACATTAAGGTGGGGCCGACCTGTACCCTTTTCATCACAACTAGGGTTACAGGCATGTCTGACTCTTGAACAATATAGCAAGGGATCTTATACACCCACTAGTGCTCATCCACTAGGGGCACATCCATAGGGATGTCCATATCTATGGCTCACTACATTACACAGAAGAACGACTTCTTCAGTAGTGCTCAGCCACTAGGATCACGTTCACCTGTGCTCGTCCATACGCACGTCCACTCAACAGATCTTCTTTCCCACTGCATTACACAGGAGAGTCATCTGGAGTTTCTCATCAACTCTTCTACTCAAAGGAAGCTAATACATCATCTTCATTTATGTTCTCATGACGATGCACCCAGCACTTTGGGATTTCACACATTCACCTTGTGCTCAACCACAGGCACGTCCAACTTTACAGATCTCCTTTCTCACTGTGTTACATAGGAGAATCATTTGGAGTTCTTCTCAACTCTCTGTAAGGAGGAGGCATCTCTACGTTCCAACTCTGTCTCAGATAGGAACCACACACCCCTCTCAGGGGCTTTCTCTCAGGTTTGTAAGCTGGAGAATGTCTCACATAGCTACAATCATCAACACCTTAGGAGACTTGCAAGAGATAATCAATCAATCCATTGAGGGGCTACATAATCACGTGGAAGAAAGAAGATATACCTTCATCTCCTTAATTTCTTTGTGCGATCCAAGTGTAATACACCCAAGTTGTTGGACCAACTCCATTGAGAGTAGTTTCAACCAAATGGTCTATATCACTTCGACCCTAGTTGATTGATTGTCTTGGAGACCATCCTGTAGAGGAGCTCTCCTAGCAAATCCAAGGAACCCATTTCTCATGGAATTTTTAGCATTGGGGGCAATAGTGTTTCCACTCCAAACCCAATCGTCTAGAAATCCATCCAAGCCAATCTTAAGCTTACGAAGTCACAATTGCACAAACTAAGAGACATATTAAGGTAAGAGGTGAAGGTAAAATCTCTCATTTTCTTCAACTATTTTATTTCAAAATATTTTAAAATCAAACATTTTATTATAAAAATACAAAAAATAATCATATCCTAGCTTTGCATGTTAATTTTATCTTTACAAGCTAGTAGATCTTGGGGTTTCTGCCTCTTGGGAATTTCACTAACCCAAGATACATGTACCTTTGACTTTTATGCTTAATCAAACACATCTTACAAGGGTTTTATCAAGAAATAGTGTGCAGATATGCATTATAACAGGAAAGAAACTCTTCAGATCTACACTCTTGTTGGCAAGACAAGGGTGACATATTGTAAGTTTCTACTTCATAAACCCTTTCGAATTCATTCTAGACCTGATTTATTAATATTATCTTTGTTTTCTGGTTATTAGAGAGCAAAACTACAGGTAGCAAATTTTGGGTTTTGTCCCTAGGGGAAATTGAACCCCAATTTTGCAAAACTAATTTTCAATTTGCTGGAAACTGATTTTGTAGAAGATTTGAAGGCTCTAGGGCATAATATACACTTATCCTTTGTTTCCCTACCCTCCATACCCATAGATCTATCGATCTAGTGCATTTTTGCACTTGTGGAAGGCCTTAAAAGGCCATTTTCCTTGTTGGTTTCTGCATTTCACTCTATTTTGCAGGTCTGAAATAACAGAACAGCGAGGAAATCTCTCATTTCCAACCACTTTGATCAAGGTATTCACATAGCAAATTATCCAGAAAGTGGTAAGAACATTTACCCCTCTCTTGTAATTTATTTGGTCATTGTTATTGCACAGATTATAGGTTGGGCAAAGTCTAACCCAATCCACAAAAGTGAGACAATTATCGGAGTAGCTACCCACTGTCACCTTAGATAGATACTCCCCTCGCTTTAGTGTTGATAAGTCACCACAAGGGGGGGAATATTGGTGACCCTAGGGGGATTGAGATGGAAAGTGGTAGAATGACCAATGAAGCCCCTATGGGTCAAGTTTGGAAGTGGAAAAAGGCTTGGAAAAGAGTCTTGTTGATGAAGGGTAGTTGCCAAAGTGTTGTGTACCTGCAAGACAAAGTTAAACCTGCCTGGAACAAGACAAAAGATAGATATACAAGCCTTATATCAAGGGGGAACTAGTAAGAAATGTTGTCCCAATATTGCAGTGGAGCAGAGATATATATCAGCAATGTAAAATATTAAATGGCTGCAAAATATGTTGCCAAAATTCAAGTAGAAGATATTAGAAACTAAGCTAGCAATGTCTAGTTTAACTTCCACGGAATAGCACAAGACTGTAATGGTGATTACGGCTGTTTGTTAGGTGTTATCAATAAGTTATTGTAACAGCCAAGTGGCTGTAGCAAACATTAGCTACAACAGCAAAATCTAACCACTAAACTCAGCAAACAATCCACCCAAAAGATAGCTAATGACAAGTAGATGAAATATGGCAGATTGCAAGCTAATTTTAATGGTTGATTAGTGGGTAATAAGAGACTTTAAAGAGTGTTTTGATGCAGCCCTAACGGTTGTAGCATTAAGTTGATTACAGCAAGAAAATTACTAGGCCAAGCTAGACGCCCTAGTGGCTCATGCAAGCTAAAAGCATGAAGAAGGGTTTTTCTTGGTCAAATACAATAAGGATATCTTCCGAAGCTACTCAATCTTCAACACTCCCTCTTAGCAAGGAAGGTATTCTTCTTGTCACGGTCATCATCACTACTTTTGCGTTTCTGCATACTTGGTCATTGTCTTGTTGTCAATCATGGATCTATATATCATAGGAAGTTTTTTCACTTTCATTGGAATAGCGTACCAGCCTGCGCTGGGGTAGTGTACCATCCTGCATTGGGGTAGTGTACCAGCTTGCGTTGGGGTTACCAACCTGCACTAGGGTAGCTCATCACTTCCCTCTACTGGGGATCACATCACCTCCCTCTACTGGGGATCGCATCACCTCCTTCTACTGGAAGCACATCACTTCCGCTACTGGGGAACACACCACTTCCCACCACTAGGGAACACATCACTTCCTGCTACACACATCACTTCCCACTTCTGGGGAACACATCACTTCCTGCTTGTGGGGAAGTTTTTTTGGATCACTCCAAAACACATTTGCTACCTGCTCGTCGGTGGCAATATACTGGAGTCTTATTGCTTCGTTCTGTGCCATGTCCCGGACATGAGGGTATTTGATCTCGATATGCTTGGATTTGTCATGACACAATGGGTTCACTGACAACTTTATGCAACTCCGGTTGTCATAAAAGATATAGGTTTCCTTCAACTCAAGATCAAACAATTTTGCAATCAACTTCTGAAGTCACACTACTTCGCCACAAGCTGACCATGCTGCCACATACTATGCTTATGTGGAATTGAGTGCCATATAGGTTTGCTTCTCACTTAGTCACGAGATTACAGCTAATCCCATACTAAAGCAACATCCAGATGTACTTTTTCAGCTTGTGACACTCCCTGCCCAATCTAAATCTGTGTAGCCCTGCAAATCTTATCTCATAATCCGAGATATATCTGGGTCCATAATCGATTGTACCTTTTAGGTACCTCATCACATGTTTTTCCATAATTAGGTGAACATGTCTTTCATCGCAAAACATATATCTGTCCTCGTGTTGTTCGAACCAAATTTTCACATCATATTATACCAAACCGGTACACTTACTCAACTGCAATCCAATCTGCACAATCATACGTTGGCTCTATGTGCACTATCCGTCTCACTATTAGAGAGAATGTCCTCTACTCTCTCTGCAATTTTTCCTTCTGGAACTAGAACTCTGCACCAGCAACTTCTCTTTCTGAAACTGAGAAGGACTCCTCCATTCTCACTATAGCTTCTGAACTCTAAGAGTAGCTCCTCTACTCTATCACGATAACAGATTCATTTGCTCCCTCTAAATCTCATACTGCATCGACCTCTTTTAATGGATCATTGTTGTTCCATATATACTTCTTCTGATTATTGAAGCAAGTGTCTCGTCATAGTCTTCTCCCTTTTGTTGGGAGAATTCTCTGAACACAAATCAGGCTTTGTACATCTTTATATCGTTATCTGCAACATGCTTGATCTGCTAGATCAATCTTGGAAGTCGCCACTGACTTCCCTTCTGGTCTCAAGGTAAAATCCATATCCCAGTCCTTCTGACTAGCTTCCTCCTCTATTACTGAAACAAGAGAATCTTCCCAGGAGATTTCACATCTCCTAGAAGTCTTTGAAGCTACGATCTAGTCTTCTCAACTCATGGCATATGTTTGTCAGTCCTGGCAGACGTCTCTTTTTTCCATCTGATCCTTTCTGAGATCAGGCTCACTCTGAGTCTCCATGCTCCCTCTAAGTCTATATAATCTTCGGAGCCATCTGCTCCCTCAGATATGGCTCATCAATGCTATATGGCTTTTCGTCCGGCAAAGTGTCATGGGGCCATGTTGATCTCTTACTGATTACTGCATTGATTCTGGGTAGGCCCTTTTGGCTCTACCAACTCTTCCTAATGATCTAAAGACCGATCAATCTGCACCATCTGGCACTGGAGGTAACTCAATCTCAAATACAGGGACTGTCATGCCTGCTCCCTCTGAGCCTTGACTTCTTCTGAGTCTACAATAACTTCAGAGTCTTTGTAGGATATACTTGGTGTTGGATACCAAGTCTTAATATGAATAGTTGAGTCAGACTTCAAACGAATTATGCTTCCTGTCAAGGTGGCTTCATTATCCATTGACCAGGTCTTCTCATTGGGAAACTGCAAAACACTGTGAGTTCCATTCTAATGTGCTCGTTTTACCATAGACAATCTTACATCATTGTCACCCAACCATAGGCATTTACATATGCCACCCCCGAGCACAAAAACTATTTCTTAATTTTAAATGAGACCTTGTTGGATTCCCACACTAGGGATAATGATCCAACAAACGAAGATAAGAAATGCATAAGATCTAATGTTAATAAACTTTAAAACTGAAATCAAATATGAAGGGTGCATACCTAGAGCGTGTATTTGTCAGAGTGCTTGCTTTGATCTATATGATGTCTGGATGAATGATGATACTTCTTCACAACCTGTACTTGACCCTCAGGATACAACAATTCTCCAACTCTTATACTTCCTGAAGTTTTCGTGTGGAAGGAAACGAAATATAGCTATTAATATCACTTCATATGAATCAACTGCTTCGGAAGTGCTAAGTCCTATATCACAGAAGATATAGTTCATCTGGATCATTTTCTTTCGTTCTTTTCTGATCAGGTTCATCTTCTCCTGTGAAATGAGTTGGATGCCTTTTAAACTTCCTATTTTTATCTTGGTCTTTTGCTTGGGGAGAATTTCTTGCAATATGTCCCATCCTCTGGCAAATGAAGCATCTGAAGCTTGAGAGGTCTTTATGAGAATCTTGTCTTTTGTGAGGCTTCTGAAATCTTTTGTGAGAGTGAACTTCTTTCTTGTTCTTTCCTTTTCTTGCGTGAATTGTTAGTGCTTGCTCTTCATTGTTCTCTATCTTTTCCTTTCTTGCCTCTAATCTGGCTTCTTCTTGAGTACAGTCTTCCCACAACCTACTGAACTTAGTTAACTTTCTTCTAGAGCAGATTCCTTGGATGAAGGATTCCCAAGAATTTGGAACACCATTTAATGTGGTCATCATTATCTCAGCTTCTTCGACTGAGTCTCCAATATCTTCCAATTGTTCTTTAATATGCGACACTCTTGTGAAGTAAGATTGAATGGTTTCTGAATTTTGCATCTTCACATTCTTGAGTTGTGTCCTCAAAGTCATTTTCTGATTAATGTTCTTGCCTTCAAATAGATAGGATAAGGCATCCATCATTTGCTTTGGGGTTTTTAATGTTGAGACATCATAAATCAAATGGTTCTTGATGGAATCTTAATCCTCTTTGCTTTGATCAGATCCTTCTTATATTTGGCTTTGGCCTCATCTTCCTCTGGCTCTTCAATATCTTGTTCAACAAAGCTTACAAGGTCATTCTCTTCTAGAATGAGCATCACTTTGTACTTCCATGCTCGGAAGTCATAGACTCCCTCAAGCTTTTCGTCAAGCTTGGTGTTGATATTAGGGTAGCTACGGGAGGTATTTACCTCCATGTGTATACTTGACGAAAATAGAATACTCTGGGAAGCAAGAAGAAACCCTAATGAGTTGGCTACTAACCCTAGAAGACTTGTCGGCTCAAGAAGATAATTTATATTAGGTTATTAGCCTCCAAGAGAAGAAGTCGGCTAGAAGAAATAATAATATACTGAACAAACAGATACCCAGAATGAGAAGTCAACCCAGGCAGTTAGCCAGAATTACTATAAATACAGGAGGCCAGTCTTCATTCTGGCAGGCAGTCTCAGAATTGCACAGCAGCAATTGTGCGCACTGCAGTGCCAAGTTTTGTGCGCAGGTTTGGAGGAGAGTTGTCGGTACAGCTGTTGCAACTAGCAGTTACGTTTTGGCTTGGAATATCTCTTGGCTAGGGTTTGGAGTATCTGATCAGCTCTTGTTGGTGCGCTATCCTTGGGGAAAGGTGCGCTACCCTTTGTGTGGCTATCTAGCCTAGGGTTTGCTTCCGGAGTGATTCTCTATCAAGGTTAAGGTGCTCGGAGGGTGGCTTCAGCCTATGGTTGGGTGACAATAGAGATATTGTCAATGGTAAAACGAGCACATCGATTATATTCTAACACTTGGTACTGGTAGTCATCCTCCCCGAAACAAGTAAATGAATAACTTTTTAAGATGAGGGTTTTAGACCTTACCAAAGAGATTGTTGAGTTAAGGATGAAATCTGTCACAAAATCTGCAACAGCTACAACCAGACTTAGGGTTTATGAGAAAACCCTAATTTTTCAACTTTCAAATCTCAAAATTCTGATCCAGGGACTAGATGCGCCCTCCTAGGTCGAGCTCCTAGGTGTGGTTACTTTCTCCAATGTCCTCAAAAAGGAAAACGCCACCTTTAGAGTTTATGCAGAAACCCTAATTCTGCAACAGCTACAATACTGAAAACTGGATTTTGGAGAGGGTACACTGAGGCTAGCCACTTCTTATAAACTGTGAGTTGGTCTCTTTCAGGGTTGCTCTGATACCATGTTGTTATTTTACTTATACAGCTAGCAGTTACAGTTCTTCTTTATTATTACAATCATTTAGCACGGGATCACAGAAACAAGAGAGACACAAAGATTATCCTGGGAAACCCTCTAGGGGGAGAAAACCTAGCAAACTTCCTCGATATAGATTATCCAACAAAGAACAATGCTTCTCTCCAAGAGAGAACTAACAAGGCAACAGATCCCCCTCTACTCCTTCACTAGGAAACAGTAGTGCACCACTTAACCAAGAGATACCAAGAGATAGACCAAAACCCTCCTTCACGTCACCCCTAGTTGCAGCAGCTTCTCCTCCAAGACTTGCACATTTTTCCTCTTGTTGCAGAGCTCATGAGTGAGTGAACAAGTGAGGCACTAGCCTCCCTTATAAATAGTAGTCTGGCCTCCTTAAATTAGGTCTAGGTCGACTTGTCAATTTACCCTCTTATATTACATTTAATTGTCAAGGCACAATAGGGTCGACTTTTACAAAGGCACAATAGGGTCGTCTTAATAAATATAATATAATAACATTCTTTAGGGTTTGTCTTGGTCAAATACAATAAGGATATCTTCTGAAGCTACTCAATCTTCAACAAAACCTAGCAAGGTAAATCTAGGAGGGTGTAAGCCCTTTTACTCCTCCTAGCAACCTTTGCAATAGCTTATCCAATAACAATTATGATAGACTTGGTGGAGGGTGTATGCCCTTATACTCCTCCAAGGGTTTAGACAAGAATCGCCATGAAATAAGAAAGAAACACCCAAAATATGCAGAAATTCCTTACCAATTCCAAGAGATAGCAAGATAAACCCTCATCTACCAAGTATATTCCATCACAAAGCAAGAACAAGCACCAAGAGAGATAGCGCACCACTTTTCCTCCAAGAGACAAGTATCAAGCATCCAAAATTTGCACAAGAGAGACAAATGTGATTTGCCCAAAGAGGGCGAAAATTTCAGCCACAAGTATGTAATTCTCAAGTGAGATGATCTATGATAAAATGAAATGAAATGACCTTTATTTATACAAGGTCATCTAAAAAATGTTTGTCCACTTAGTTAGGGTAAAACACAGTTAGGGAGACCGACCTCCTCTAATTGCCCCTTTACAAAATCAAAATTTAATTTGACATAGGAAATAACCCCAAAAAGATGATGTCATGCCCTAAAAGGGTGACGTTTTGGCACTTTGAGCAAGACGTTGAGCCAGATAAGGGATTTGTTGGGCCTTCAAAGGCCTAGTCTCCATGTGCAAGGGCCTTCCTCAACCAAATCATGCCAAGTCATCGACATCACCACCAACACCATCGAACCCTAGCTTTCCACATGTGACGTCATACCCCAGAAGTGTAGTGTGAGGCCTCCAAAGGCAAGTCGTTGTCGCTAGAGAGGGCTAGTAACTCACCTGCAAGGGATCCTCAAGTGCCTCCAAAGGCAACGTCACTGTCCCAAGTGTCCAAGAAGCAAGGGCGCATCATCCATACTGTGGGCTTCTAGCCCCAAGTGAAGGTCCAAGTGACCTTGCACCTTCACGAATTCCACCTGTCATGGCCCTGCAAATACAAGCAAATTCGCCCTGCAAGGGCTCACAAGTCACAAGCATCATGTCAAGTAAGCCATATATAATAAAAGAACCACTCGAACATGTGCATCAAATCCCATCTCTCAAAATAAACAAATGCTCAAAGACCTTATGCAACTTGCCAAATTAAGGTATGGGAGGGTTGTCATGGTGATCTATTGGGTGAATCATTCCCCAAATTAAGGAGTGTTTCCCAGGTGGACCCTCTCTAAGTCATGCGAAGAGTATGAGGTGGATATGGGTAATACTTTTGGGCATGGGGTTTCTTAACATACAAGGGCTCATATTTTCTCATTTATGGGTGTCTTTGTAGAGGGTGTACTTCCCTTCGTCCGCAATGCATGATTTTTCCAAGCCCTTTTGCCATTTAATTTATTAGAGTGTTCTCAGGTTGAAGCTAAAGTGGGACTTCTACCTAAGCATGAAAAAAATTGCCCACCTTAACTCTAGAATAAGTGTTAGAACTTGATAGCTCGGAGGTACTTCTGCATTATTGTGCCTAGGAAGAAGTCCAAGCAAATGTCTCTCTTAAGTAACTTTATAAAATGTATTTATAAAGTTAAATTGGGGCTTTTATTATTTTAGGGGGAAAAGTGACTTTATGATATTTGAGTGACTTAAGTCATCTCAATGAGGGAAAAAGTCGCATTCATCTTAGAAGATCCAGGGTCATGGAAGATGAAGGGTCACGAAAGATGAAAGGTCACCCTAAATGAGTCATTAAAAGCAACCATTGAGAAAAGTGGGGACACACTTTGAGGAGAGCTTCGAGAGGAATGTGAAGAGTCATTCATATTCCGAGAGAGACCAAGACAGTTTGAGCTAGAGGAAAGAGAGCAGCAGCAAGAGGGGATTGGCATGCATTCCAAGGAGTGGAGGCACGCATCCCAAGATATCTTCAGCATTCTGGTGACTGATTTGCAAACATTAATAATCCCTCATGGGACATGGATCATTCTTCATAGGAGCCATGCGTGGAGGGTAGCTCACATGAGTCCTGTTATCGCACGGTTTGTAGGAAAGGTCTAAGTAGCTTGAGTCAAGGCTTAAAACCGGCGTAACAGGAGCTTCCCCACCCACTGTCACCTCGATAGGGAGCTCTTTCTATTTAGGATGGCTAGTCCAAGGGAGACGTCCCTAG
>ML780980.1:576847-587792 GCA_009831015.1 Picea engelmannii | reverse complement strand
TTAGAGATAAGAGGAACCAGATGCATATATTTAAAGGTTTCAATGATCAAAAGTGACACATACCATGATACCTGGACCAATTACCTCATGGAGCAAGAACCTCTTCTGATACAGGACCAATCCGATGGTGATAGATGTTGTTGCTGCTGTCAAGACAAAAAATGATGGGAGAAAAAGATGGGCCCTCCAGGGCCATGCTCAGGTCAATCCTACTCTCGATACTCCATGTCCAGGACCTGTGGGCCTCGAGACATGATCTCCTAGTTATCCCTAAAAAGTGGGGATAACAAGAGGGAAGTTTGTTGTTTCTTCTCATGCAGACTAACCCCTTTGGCCAAGGGTTCCCTAGATCAGTCACGTGAGGTGACTGAGGGGGTAATGCATTGTCGGACCTGTTGAGAGAAGAAACATCACACACGTAGTCGTAAGACTATGGCGGAGACTGTGTGACTCAAGACAGTAGTTGTGTGCTACTTTGGTGGTTGTGTACCACTGGTGGAGACTGTGTCTCTAGACAATAGTTGTGTGCTACTTCGGTGGTCGTGTTCCACTTGCGGAGGTTGTGTGACTCCAGACAGTAGTTGTGTGCTACTTCGGTGGTTGTGTACCACTAATGGAGACTGTGTGTCTCTGGACAGTAGTTGTGTGCTACTACGGTGGATGTGTTCTACTGGCAGAGGCTATGTGACTCCGGACGGTAATTGTGTGCTACTATAGTGGATGTGTTCCACTAGCAGTGACTGTGTGTCACTGGACAGTAGTTTTGTACTACTTGGCAACAGTTGTGATCTATGGGATGACATTGTAGTAGCTATGTGCTACTCGTTGATTGTCATGGAGATTACCAGATCGCTTGGATGTAACTGTGTGTGCTACCGTTTGATCGCAGAGACTATGCCTGATGATTCGAGCTATCGAAGGCATTGTAGCAGTCGTTTGCCTACTAGCAGATTGCAGAGTAATCAATGGACTACCAGATGAAGATATCGTGAAAGATGCCTCCCTAGCTAAGAGGGAGTGTTGATGTTTTGGTAGCTACGGGAGGACCTTTCCCTCCTAGATGACCTTTCTTAGATGCAGAGAAGATTCCAGAAGTAAGAGATCCATTGAACAGATATTGAAATACCCTAGAAGAGAAGTCGGCCCAGAAGAATAAAGTAATAATGAAAAGACACATGTCCAAAGAAGAAGTCGACCCAGTCTAGTGGCCAGGAAGATTGTAAATAGAGGACGACGTGGCTCATTTGTTCACTCACTCACTCTCCCAGCTACACAGAAGCAAGGGGCAAGTTTGGACGAGGAGACGCAGTAGCTGCAACTGCACAATTTATTATTGCTCAGTCTTTTGGTATCTCTCTCTTGTGCGCTACTCCTTGAGGAGGTGCGCTACCTTTGTATCGTGTTGCTACTGCAACTGGGGTGGTATTTCTAGTTAAGCTAGCACTTGTGCTAGGGTTTATCTGATTGGACTTGCTTTGTGAACGAAATCTATGTAAGAAAGGTTGTTGGGTTTTTCCCCCATTTGGGGTTTTCCCAGGATAAATCTCTTGTGTTCTTTTCTGTCTCTTGTTTATGTTGCTACTACTCAATAGATGATATATATGTTAATGGTAACAAAGTAAAAGAACACTAGTAACACTAATGCTCTGTAAATAAGGAAAATCCAACGATAATGGGTTGCCTAGATGGGTGAATTCTGGCAATTTCCCCTGCAATACCTACAATGGTGCAAGTGTAGTGGACTATGCAATTTGCCTGCATGGCCTGTGTGAGAAAATGGAGGAAGTTTTGATTGGCGAACAACTGTGGGAGTTGAAATCTGTTCATAAACCAATCTATTTAAGTTTCATTTGGGTTGAACAGCAACAGCATGGGACAAAAAATCAGTGCATTCAGCAACCTCCTTCAAAGGGCAGAATTCTTTTGACTCAAAAAAATTGTAATACCTTCAAGATAGTGCTAGAGAGGTTGTTTAACAAGGAGAAAATTCCGTCCAAGGGCCTCCATATTCATGAGCTAACAAATTTAATTCAAAGCGCATTTGCAGAATGCAAAAGAGCAAAAAATAGGAAATCTGAAACAAACTGCTTTCCGGTTAATGCTTGGTTTGATGAGGAATGCAAAATAGCAAAGAAAACTTTGAAAGAATCAAGCCAGGAAAGAAATAAACATAAAAGCCTACAAGCAAATTGTAAGAAAGAAAAAGTTGATTTCAAGATCTCAAGGTGGGAGGAACTAATCTTCTTGGGGAAAAATAACCCCAAGTTATTTTGGAAGGAACTTCAAACGAGAAAGAAACAAACTGAAAATAATATCACAGCTTATCAATGGTTCAAGTATGCAAAGCAGTTATGAGCAAGATCCTAAGGTTCACCCCCCTCCCTTGGTAACCAGTACTACTAAGCTCTTCATCGTGCAAGAGATTGAGGTGGGTATTAAAAAGTTGGGTGTTGGAAAAGAAAAAGATTTAGTTGAACTCCAAGCAGAATATCTAAAGTGGGGTTCAAAAATTCTTGCACCTCACATTATGAAAATTTTCAACAACGTCATTCAGCAGGGATTCCCTACAGATTGAACAATGAGCCTAGCAATACCACTTTTCAAGAGTGGTGATGTCAACAATCCCTCCAACTATAAAATAGAATCGGCAAGTGGGCGGAAGGAGATAAGTGTGTTAAAGGGAAAGCAGGTTTCAGACCTAAACACTCAACGATTGATCACGGTATAACTCTAAGGCACATCATTGAAAAAGTGTGGGAGAAAATAGAGGAAGCCTTTTGTTGCTTTGTCGATTTCAAAAAAGCTTTTGACACGATCCCTAGAGATAAGTGTTGGCATAGAATGGAGGAACTTGGGGTTCCTATGCATCTTAGAGCAGTTGTCCATAGGCTATATGAGGAGGTTAAAGTCAAAATCAAAATGTCAGCTGGTATCTCCGAAAGTTGTAGGAGTGATATTGGGGTCAAGCAAGGGTGCCCATTGTCCCCTACCCTTTTTGGTTTATATATAGACAAACTTTAAGAGTGGTTAAACTTACAGGACGGTGATGATGCTCTTTTGGGCGAGTTTGTGATAAGGCTTCTTGTGTATGCAAATGACCTTATTTTGATTGCTAAATTTGCTCTTGGGTTGCAAGAACACTTAATTTCCCTTGAGCACTTTTGTAAAACAGTGGGGATGCAAGTCAACACTACCAAGACGAAAGTGGTAGTTTTCTCTAGCAAAAGAAAACATAATCAACATAAGTTCTACTTTGAAGGCAGCACTCTTAAAGAAGTGGCAGATTACATATACCTCGGAATTGACTTCAACAAAAATCTAAGTTGGGAAGGTTGCAGAAAGAAAAGAACTATGGGAGGTTGGAAAGTGTTCTATGCTTTCCAAAATAGGTGCAAAGAGGCAGAGCTATGGGATTGGAAGACTACGCAAACTCTCTTTGGGCTTTTAGTGATCCCGGTGGTTCTCTATGGTTGTGAAGTGTGGGCCAGCAGTACATCTGACTTACAATGGAAGCAAATTGAGAAGATTCAAAAACGCTTGATTATAAACAAGTTTAAAATTAATAGCTCAGTCCCTTATGATATCATGCTGAGTGAAATGGGGGATGCTCCTATTGAAGCAATTGTTATGGTGCGTCTCATAAGATATCTAAAAAAATTGAGCTAATGGAAGACGGTCGTTGGCCTAAGGTCGTCATCAATGACATATTGTGCAAAAGAAAGAAGACGTGGATGCGGAAAAATATCAAATGGCTTAGTAAATGGGATATTCACTTGAATAGGTGCCCTACAAACAGTAAAGAGATAAAGGATTTTGTTATTGATAGGTTCCACAAGCGAACTTGGGATAAAGGGCTAGGGAGAAAGAAAGAGTATTATATTGAAGAGTTTAACCCCACTTACAATCATCATCAAAAAGCGTACATAGGGGCCAATATATCTTGGAGAGCCAAAATTCTTATTGCTCAATTAAGAACCAATTCCCATCAACTCCGTTGTGAAACCAGGTGTTGGAAAAGACCAAAGGAAGCTTGGGAAGAAAGGGTGTGTATGTTTTGCACCTCCGAAAAAGTGGAAACAGAAAAACATTTCATTTTAGAATGTGAACCCTTCAAAGACAGTAGGGACAGCTATGTAAGTATCTTGACAGCTAACTCCT
The DNA here is from genome assembly GCA_009831015.1 of Picea engelmannii. Taxonomy (NCBI): domain Eukaryota; kingdom Viridiplantae; phylum Streptophyta; class Pinopsida; order Pinales; family Pinaceae; genus Picea; species Picea engelmannii. The sequence goes on along the minus strand of ML780980.1, from coordinate 583,634 downwards.
GAGATAATTTATTCAGCGAGGGGACAATGGAGAAATTGGGGGAGCTCAGCATCAAGTTGAACAGGAAAAGGACTGAAATGCAGAAATCAGTGTGTGAGGCGGTCTGTCCCATAGGCTATTGTTAGCCTCGTGGATGTTAAAATAATTTCTTCTTTCTTTCTATCTATACATATATGTATAGATAGATAGATATTGCATGCAATGAAAGTTCTATTTGGCACACAAAATCCTATGCATACACCAAAAGCACCTTAAGAAACCAAACCAGCAATATAACATCAACAACCAGGGGTATTTTATATCGGATTTGGGCCTACAGCCAAAGTGTTTGACGAAAGTCATGAACCAGCAGTAAGCTACAAAAACATATCAGCAGCAAGTTGTTTGACAAAGGTCTGAATCTAACAGCAATACTAAGACATTCCAGCAGCCTAACTGTTTGACAAAAGTCATATACCAAACAGCAGCCAAAAAGGGGGGTTTTATAGTGGGTTTTGGGTATATTAGCAAATTGTTTGACAAATGTTCCCAACCAAAATAGGAAGTAAAACATAACAGCAATGAACAAATATTCATATCAGCACTGGAGGGATATTACAGTGGTATCAGAGCTAGTGTTACTGCCAGCCTGTGTATTGCATGTTACTTTGATGATTCTGGGTGACGGAATACACATCACATACAGGAGAAGAAGGTATAGAGGAGCGGAAAATATTTTTCAGTCAGAGTTAGAAGAAGAGGAAGAAATGGGGACAGAAATGAACAGCCATAGGACAGCGCTATGCATATTTTAAATGACTTGGAAAGGGCACAAAATGGCATACTAAGGCTACAAAGTAACCTAGAAAGGGGGCAGCAGCAGATAGTTGAACTTCTCACCCAACTTGTGAACAATACTCAAGGGAACCTGAACAATGCAGGTAACAAAGGTTCAGGAGGGACTAATAACAGCCATGGTCCTAGAGTTCATATGCCTCAATTTTTTGAGGGAATGTTTGGAGGGACGGCAAGCTGTAAGTCAGGGGCAGCAAGGACAAGGGGAATATTTTACGGATTATTTGAGAGAGTATCAGACTCTAGGGGAGGAGTTTCACGCAGCCATGTCATTATAGGACTTTCGCACCATCAAATATGAAGTGAATGGTGACGTGGATGTCTCATCTCATGAGGGAAGTTTGATAGAACCCCGAGATGACTTTTTGGAAGTCCATGCATCTATTCAGGTTGAAGATGTGTGCAATGAGGTTGACAAAACATCAGTCTTCAATACACCACTAGAGCTATCCAAGGAGGTTGATAACATCAGTGCTTATAATGGGCAGGTTAATTGCACATATGATGATTATGAGGATTATGACGATTATGATGGGCTTTGTGTGGAGTTGAGTTTGGCACATTCTTCATCATCCATAGCAGAGACCCAGTTATCTATGGTAGCCATAACACATGAGGATGATAGTGGTACTCAGGATTTGAGGGAAGAGGCTCTTGGGATAGTCAAGCACAAGGGGCATTCAGATTTGTTGGGGATTGAAGAGAGGTATGATTCAGAAATTTCTGATTATACGGATAGTTTGCATCGTGGGGACCATGAGTCACTTCTTTTGGAGAGCCCAATGAAGGCTCAAGTCATAGCTATCGATGAGATAATTGAGCATATACCTTGTGGACCAGCCAACAGTGAAGTGTATGCATCCACTGATTTGAGAAATGGGTATATTACAGATGTGGACACATCAATCTGGAATCCAAGTTCGGATGACACTAGTGGAGTGAATGCATAGGATAAAATTAAAGGGGAGCAAAATGATACAGTGGTATACAGTGGTGAAACAGAGATTGTTATTGATAATCTGTGTGAGGAGGAGACGTATTCTTGTGAGGACAGTATGTTGGGTCATAACATTGTCCCATCCTTTTCTCTTGAGGATTGTATGGTGAGGTATGCTCATCAATTTTCTTTTAGCTCACATACGCATGACCAAAGGTTGGGAGAGATTCCTCCAGGGAGACCCCTTGACATAGGCTTTGCACATGCCATTGAGTTTGCTTAACCCGGGATCTATGAGTAGATAGATGAGCTTCATGGTACAGTATACCTTTCTGAGATTGACTTGCGTTCGCGGTACCATCAGATCAAGATGAAAGAGAAGGGCATGTGGGTACATCAGAAGAAGATCCAGGTCATATGGGATTGGCTCCCAAGAATAGGTTTGCTTGTGAGATAATGGATGGCCACATTTAAGATGACAAGTACAGAATGGTGGATGACATTATCTACTACATTGATAGCATATATTTAGTCCCTAAGTCCACACTTAGGGAGAAGATCATGTGACCTATGCATGATACATCTTTGGCAGGACATCTGGGATATTTCATAACTTATAGACAGATGAGAGAGAGGTTCTCTTGGAAGGGCCTCAAGGACAATGTATTGAGACATGTGAGGGAGTGTACGACTTCTTAGCAGAACAAGTCAAAGCATACTCATCCTACAAGATTATTGCAGCCTTTACTCATTCTAGAACAGAAGTGGGAAAGTGTGTCGATGGATTTCATCACAGGTTTATCATAGGTGCATGGCAGGGATTCCATTTATGTAGTTGTTGATCGGGTGACCAAGTTTGCACATTTCCTTGCGATTTCATCGAAGTATGAGGCATAACAGGTGGCAAAGTTGTTTCTCAAGGAGGTGTTTAGACTCCATGGGTTTCCTACGTACATTGTCAATGATAGGGACAACAGATTTCTTGGTGCATTTTGGCAGGAGTCAGGCAAATTAGCAGGCACAAAGTTGACTCCTAGTACCTTGTTTCCACCAGATGGTTCCATACAAAAACAAGAATCAAAAACTTGGCTTATTTGGATTCCCATGGTTATCAGTGTGGCACAACGGAACTCAGTACATATTGGGAATGGTGAAATTCTAATTTGGTTGTGGGATCCGGAAATTCATCTGATTGGTAGATTGCTTCAGAGTTTGATAACGGTTGGCAGAGTTGTGACAGTGATTGGTCTGTTTCATTTTTGGACCGTCATGAGAGGAGATGTTGAGACCTATTCTATATGGCGAGATATAAAGGAGAATTAGGAGCTCATTCTCTCATTATGCATGATTATTATTTTAAGCTTGGATTTTGGATAGCTCTTGTGGCATCCACCTAAGCTAGGGGGCATATTTCCAAATATTCCAGCATGTGATAATTAATTAATGATGGGAGAAGGGGTCGCATGAGTTTAGTTGTATAGTCTCCCTCATGCTTGAGTTAAACTGAGCTTCACTCATGTGGCAGCTAAATATATCCTTCACCTACCCTCTCACTCCAGTTGACTTGGGCGCTTTTCTCACTCTCACTTCCACTCATCCTCTTTTCCTCAATGCGCCTTCTCCTCTCTCATATATGTGGACGCATGGCTAGTTAACTGGCAACATGTCTTAGTTACTTGGACATGCAGTTATGTTTAGTCTATCTCATGCATCCATGCACCTCACCTACCTTCTCTCTCTCACTTAACTCGCCACTCACTCCATTCATGCATCCTTAAACTAGTATGGTGCACTCATTATCCTCTCTCCATGCGCATTTACTCCTCTCCATGCATTCAAACTCACACTCACTTCTCTCACTACTCCTCTTCCACATCCTCTCATACTTTGTTTTTTTCGTTTTCACATGCTTCCATCATGTGCCTAGTCCCTATTATTATCCTCCTCATGCATCATCTTTTCTTCCCTTGGATGTGCGCCCTCACTAGCTATATATTGGAGGCTTGCCATTGGTTATTTGGTCGGTTCTTGCATCAATAACATACTGTCTCTCTCATTTTTCTCTCTCTCTTTCTCTAGTCTAGTGGCTCCTCTTTGAGCAAAGTAGTTATTGTACCGGTTGTAGGCTTGTCAAGTGTGGTGCAATCAACGCTCTTGTAAGCTTCATCAATAAAGAAGTGTGTGTTTGTCATTCAAACCTATTTTCTTGGCGGTATTATGGTAATTTTGTAATCTGATATGTCATTTTCTGAAATATTTATCATGGTTAATTTCGATCGTTTTGAATAGTTTTCATCTGCTTTCCAGTCTATTATCACTATGCTAACACTACAGGTTCCCTCCAAGCGTATAAGATCGATTTTCTCACTGTTTTGGACCGCTTTTACGCGTTGTCCAAGACAAAACAGCTTGTTGATTTTTAATTTTGAACGCAGAAATTAGACCTTAAATCAGCCAGCAAGGCGCTTCATTTGTGCCTAGGGACTCCCCCCACAGGCTAGCAAGCACTAGCCCAAACGGAGAGGGGTTTGGCCAATGACAATTGGGGCCATTACTCCTTTAATTAACAAGGTTTTCATCGCTGTCCTAACAACATTATCAGCTCAATTGGAGGGTGGAAATTTGTGCTAACAAATTGGCATCGTTGTCGGGGACACGCTAGCCTTGGTAAACGACATTCGGTGAGTTTTTATTTATTGTTTTACTTTATTTTGCTCACCTGGCAACTCCACATGATACAGGGACGAATCCACAAGGGACTTACACAAGAAGATCTTTCAATTTCGATTCTCGTACAAGGTCTAGTTCTGAGCTTGAAAGAATAACATCTTTCCCGGAACAAGACCACTTTTTCACCAAGAACTCCTCTCAAAGTTGGTAAGCGTAAGAGTTCTTAGGTAAGTTCTTTTCCAACGAGCACTATGGTGAGTGTATCTTTGACATCTTCATCTTTATTTTTATTTTCATCTCGAGTAAGTAGTAGGGTAGTAGTTGTGCTTTTTTTTATCTGAGACTAACAATATGGATGCAACTGTGAGGCCACTAGTAAGGTGGATATTTTTTGCTTTTGACTCACTAAGTTTTGTTGCATTCCAAGATTATCCTCATGAATTGCCTACACGTATGTCGCTTAAACGCATACCTTTGTTTTCAGGGAGGTTGGGAGAATCAACGCATACCTTAAGTTAAATTGAGCTTCACTCATGTGGCTGCTCAATATATCCTTCACCTACCCTCTCACTCTAGTTGACTTGGGCGCTTTTCTCACTCTCACTTCCAGTCATCCTCTTTTTCTCAATGCGCCTTCTCTCTCATATATGTGGATGCATGGCTAGTTAATTGGTAGCATATCTCAGTTACTTGGACATGCAATTATGTTTAGCCTATCTCATGCATCCATGCGCCTCACCTACCTTCTCTCTCTCACTTAACTCGCCACTCACTCCATTCATGCGTCCTTAAACTAGTATGGTGCACTCATTATCCTCTCTCCATGCGCATTTACTCTTCTCCATGCATTCAAACTCACACTCACACTCACTTATCTCACTACTCTTCCACATCCTCTCATACTTTGTTTTTTGCCTTTTCACATGCTTCCATCATGCGCCTAGTCCCTATTATTATTCTCCTCATGCATCCTCTCTTGTTCCCTTGGATGTCCGCCCTCACTAGCTATATATTGGAGGCTTGCCATTGGTTATTTGGTCGGTTCTTGCAGCAGCAACATAGTGCCTCTCTCATTCTTCTCTCTCTCTTTTTCTAGTCTAGTGGCTTTTCTTTTGAGCAAAGTAGTCATTATACCGGTTGTAGGCTTATCAAGTGTGCTGCAATCAGCTCTCTTGTAAGCTTCATCAATAAAGAAGTGTGTGTTTGTCATTCAAACCTATTTTCTTGGCGGTATTATGGTAATTTTGTAATCTGATATGTCATTTTCTGAACTATTTATCATGGTTAATTTCGATCGTTTTGAATAGTTTTCTTCTGCTTTCCAGTCTATTATCACCGTGCTAACACTGCAGATTCCCTCCAAGCGTATAAGATTGATTTTCTCACTCTTTTGGACCGCTTTTACACGCTGTCCAAGACAGAACAGCTTGCTGATTGTTAATTTTGAATGCAGAAATCAAACCTTAGATCAGCCAGCAAGGCGCTTCATTTGTGCCTAGGGACTCCCCCCAGAGGCTAGCAAGCACTGGCCCAAACGGAGAGGGGTTTGGCCAGTGACAATTGGGGCCATTACTCCTTTAATTAGCCAGGTTTTCATCGTTGTCCTAACACCATTATCAGCTCAATTGGAGGGTGGAAATTTGTGCTAACAAGTGTGAATTAAATGGTACAGACTTTTATAGAGAGAAGACATCGGTGTACAAAACCTTGCAAAGATAAGACATCAACGTACAAAAATTCAATAGTCGACTGTACTATATTTTGGCGGCCATAAGCGTACGGAAAATTGCCAGCGGCTTGTACAAAGTCGTTTGATTTGATGTTGTAAGGAAACATATGAGCTAGTGGTGGAGATTCATACGGCGTACGGAAATGACAGCCGCTAGTATGGAATTTACAGGAAATGGCGGATGAATCAATTTGCACTATAGTATGGAGGGTTTAATGGTTGTACGATAATTTTGATGGATGTACAGAACTCAACTGACAGTTGTAGCAACGTACGGTGCAACATGTACGGAATTGTTGATTTTGGGATTGGCAGATTTGAATAATGATTTGATTGAAAAAGAATTGATAAGAGTGATGATTACAATGAGCCTTATGATGGTATACTTATATGCATTGACTAGTCACGAAGTGCAGGGGTATGTGTCTTTTGACCTTTCATTAACCTAACGATAGTATTATTATTATGTTTATAACAATGAATGGCAGCAATAATGGACAATGTACAAACCATGATTGAGGTTGCATACGGATGGGTTGCTAAGGTTTTTTAACCCATGGATTGGCTCAGATACTAGATGGGATTCTTGGAAGTATATAAAGATATATTGAGTAATC
>ML780980.1:411999-422358 GCA_009831015.1 Picea engelmannii | reverse complement strand
GGTTATACATTTGCGCGGGAATAAACTTAGCCCGTGGATTCCGTGCGTGCGGTTTGAAAGTGGTTACAACAGTTGTGTGGGGGTTATTTCATATAGCCCACGGTTTTGCATATGACTTGGAGCGCGGAGGTTTGAATGCGGTTTCAAACGGTTGGCACAGTTTTTAAAACCGTTAGCACCTTTTGCTTTTAGCCCGAGGTCGTATGACCCATATGTCCGTGGTCTAGGCGGTTGGGGGCTGGAGGCGCCCTAACCGTCCTACAGTTTGCACGGTTATTCAGAACCGCTCGATGTTGGGTTTATACGCACATTTTGGAGCGTGTTCCAGGTACATGCACACAGAGGTGCATTTTGTAGAACCAGTTCCAGCAAAGTAGAAGGAGGAGAATGGAGAAGGTCTAACTTTCTCAGTTTTTGGCCGTTTGAGGTGCCGTAAAAGCCCAGCCAGGGGTTTTTGGACGTGCTGGATCCATTGGTGTTGTTTTCAAGTCCATTTGAAGACTTCTTCAGCAAGTTTTTCACCATTGAAGTTTCAGCAAGCTCCAGGGAGCTTGAAGCCCTCATTGCTTGAGGACATGGTTTGGTGAGCCAATATTTGTTTTCTGTGATTGAATAATCATTTTTGGCTAATTGATATGCTCTGAACACATTGGGACAGGTTTCAGAGGCTGTTGAGGACTTTTACAGGTGTTTTTGCCAAAGAGAAGCTCAGGGAAGCTTATGGCCACATGTAGAAGAGGTTATGCCCGAATGAGCCATGATCCGTTTTCAGAGTTATATTAGTCATTTTTGGGGTTTTTATGTGTTCTGATCTCAATGGTGCAGTCTATTTTTCCATTGGAGTTGAGCAGCAGCTTGTAAAAGAACTTTTGACTAATTAATCCCAGAGAGCCAAGTCCATTATGGAGGCTCAAGGAGATGTAGCCCGGAGGGGGGTGAACTCCTTTATCATGTTGTTCTTGTTGTGCGTTTGATGGTTTATTTGCTGCAAGTATTGTTGCTGTGTTTTTATCTAAAGCACATATTTAACCATTTACAAGAATATTTCCTCACACATAAGCATTTAAAGGAAGAAGCATGAACTTAACACATAAGTTTATTTTTGCATATTTATACACATGAAGCAAGGTCCTGTAAAGTTTATTTTAATGAAGTAGGGGTGCTTGCATAGCATAACAAGCCAGCCTTCTATTTTCAGATCAGCTATGACCCCACAAGAGGGGAAAGACAAGGGGGCTTAAGTAAACTAAGGGGAAAGGACCTTATTAAGTGACTTAACCCAAAGTCCTTCTAACCTTAATTGTGTGCCTCGATTATTAATTAATTAATCGTTGTTTTATTAAGCCTTGGGGGTTAATGCATGAAGGAGGTATGTGGGTCCCCATAGGGATATGTAGCCCCTTCATGCCATGCAAATTTAAGTTATACCATTTTTCCATGCAAGTGAACTCTCATTCGATTGAAGGGTTTGAGTAGATAACATAAAATAAGATAAATGTATTAATGTCCAACAAATGACCACTAAAGTAAGTCAATGGCACTGTTTGCTACAATGATGTCTATACAAAGCGGGAACGCTAAAGCGGTTCCTATATAAAAACGATAAGCAAGAAGCAAAATAGAATAGGAGTCTAATATAAAAACTAAAGAGCCAACTCCAAAAATGGAGAGGCAATCCAAGAGAGAGATGTACAAGGTGAGTAAAACTAGAGTCTATGGCAACAGTGGTACAAGGCTACCCTGGTCCATTGGAGAGAGTTTGAATGGTTGGGCATCGTTCGAATTAACAAAGTTCGAACTACCAGAAGTTTGAATTACCCTACGAACTATCATTCATTGGGGGTGTTGTCGTCCTTATACACACTTGCAAACATGAGCTAAGTCCTGCTCACTTAGTGTGTCCTTGGAGGCACAATGCCTAGGTTCAAAGCCCATTGTCACCTTGACTTGAACCTCTTCCGTCTAGGCTTACTCCTAGGGAAGCCAAGGGGGGTAGACCCTAGTTACTATGTGAGATTAGAGATTAATTCTAGGAGTTATTTTCAATTAGTTAAAAGGTTAGGGGGGAAGATCTAGCCTATATGCAAAGGCAGCAATGCAATGTGCAACAATTCAAATGAAAAGCAAATAGATTTTACAATGATTAGACAAATTGGGCAAGGGGTCAACTAGAGTGTAAGGGAGATAAATTTTACAATGATTACACAAGATTACAAAAGAACTAGAAACAATGCTACAAGATTAGATACAAATATAATAAAAGAATATCTAAGAGTTACAATAAAACACAAGATACATGAGAGATACAATTACTAACTAAGTTGCTTGATTTGTGCAGGAAGTGAAGATGTTTCAAATGAAAGCAATTACCAACACATCAAGCCAGCATGCTCAACAATAAAGTGCCTCCAAAGGATGCGCAACTCTATTGTGACTGCTTTCAATGGCAAACACAAATTAAACAAACCCAACAATGAAGTTGCCTCCAAAAGATGCGCAACTTCAAAGGGGTCAAACCAATATGCCAACACCACACTTAAACAGAAAATGAAATGCTTGAAAAAGGCCTCCAAGGGCAAGGGCGCAACTAAGACCCCTTAGTTAATTATCCACAACATTCAAATAAACTTGCATGGAAATGTAAATGGAAAGTAAAAGCTTGCAAGATTTAAATGTAAACCATAAGATGAGGCATGCCAAAGTGAAAGTCCCCAAGTTGAAAGTGGATTAAGGATTATTAAAGTTGTTAAGTTAATGATTGAATCCTAACTAAGTGTCAACCTCAAGACTCCCCCCACTTGTACCAAGTAGTTGTTGGGTGCTCAAGAAGTGAGGCAAACAAGGCCCCACCCTAGCTCCACAGGTCAACCCAAGGAAAGAAGTACTCCCRGAAAGGACGTYGAGCGCCACGAGATCATCCCCGACCTATCACCTTCCGTTGCTTCCTTTCAATCCCYGTTTAAATGGCAAAGTTGGGTCAGTGGTGAGTGCCCTATTAAGTCTAATAAATTTTAGGCCTATGAACTAAGGTAAATTAAGTTAGTGTAGGTGTTAGGCAAGATGTTGCTTGCCAAAAGTTAGGTGCTTGAACCAAAAACGAAATGGAATTGCTTGCAAATTGTTGGAGCCGCCTTTTACAAGTGGTTGAAATATAATTCTTGCAATCAAAAGTGTACCCCGACATGCGAAGTGGCGATGACCGTTATAGTCCTAAGTCACCGTCGCTTAACCGTTAAGCAAGTCTATCACTTTTATTACCTCGCGTTATCGTGCTTCGGGAGTTACAAGTCGCAAGGTTTTCAAACTCCGATATGTGAAGTCGTGAAACGGTTTTAAAAAGTTCACCCAGGTTGGTGTCAGGGGTAAGTCACTTTAAACCCTAGTTAAGCATTGTCGGGGTTTCGCGACTCGACAATCGCTCTCCCAAAAAACTCTACCTTCGTAGCCCCGAGTCGCGAAATCGCGATTTTTATTAATTAAGCATGGGTTAATTAAGATAAATCGCATCATCGCGATCTCGGGTATTTTGGACTCCAAGACTAGGAGCGAAATTATCCGAGACAGCGAACGCCAAAAAGAGGTTTCGAGGGTTGAAAGTACAAAGTTAAGGGAATTAACTAAATTAATTAATGCCTTAAAGGACCTTTAACGTACGCAGTCTATAGATGAGATTTTTTAATGTTTCCGCATTTCTCTATTATCACAAATCGTTTAAGCATTTATGGCATTGATTTGAATCTTGATGAGTTAATGGAAAATAAGATCTCGTTTCACGCCCAAATCTTTCCATTAAACGATTTGACTGTTCTGTCAGCAAGGACTCACGCAAAGTTGAAAGATTAAAGCAAGGGAGTTTCTTTTATTTGTTCAATTTTATTTCTATTTTGCGCGCAAAGTTGTTTTTTCAACAGGATAACTTCTTTCGTGTTTACAATTCTTACTACAGGAGATCTGAACACAGAGTTTTCTATCATGGCTCCACGAAAAGCGTCCAAGGCAGCTGCCGAGAGTTCAGGTCAGTGCTCAAATGTTGTTTCCGATACTTCACCCCGAAGTATTAATACTGTCAAAACCTGGACATACATCTCTGACATTCTTCAGTCTGAATCGGTGAATTATTCAGATGATTCCAGCGATAACGAGAAGGATGATTTGGCCACCAAATACAAAATCGTCATTCAAGCAGAGATGCACAAAATAGCGGCAAGGCCACGGCTCCTTCCCTATTATGATATGATCAGATGGGCACTAGACCATGTAGATATCCTGACCAGGACTATCATCAGCGAACAGAAGGTGACGGTTGGGACCTTTAGACCGGAACATTTACAGGCAATGTATCAGTTGTCACCCACACCAAACTTCGCATACAATGTCGAGTTTCTAGAAGGTTTCAAGGAGAAGGAATGCGAGCAGTATGGCAAAACCTTGCCCGAGCTGATCAAGGATTGGATTTCGCACCCCGCAAAATTCAGGGCGGATTCTAATGGTATTTATTCAATCTCCTCTTTAGAGCCGCCATTCAGGTATATAGCAATGATGGCCTGTAGGTTGTATGGGAGGGAGGACACCACACACTTTTTCCTCCCATGGGTGCCTCCGATTTATACAGTTGCTGAAGGTTGTTCTTTTGACTGGACCAGACTGTTGTCCGACAGTCTAACCCGTCAAATTACCGAATATCGAGAACAGAAGGCGAGCGAGAAGACAGCCTCGTTTTTCATGTTCGCCTACATCATGGACGCTATTTGTTTCATGACGCCTTTCCCTCTAATGAGCTGGAGTTGGACTCCGTCTAATGCTGAGCCTATCCATGTCTATCACTCGAAACTTTGGGAGGATAAGGCCACAGAATTCATATATGAGATTTTCAATTGGGTAATGGTACCGATGCATGTCTCCATCTTCGGTAACCCACCGCCCAGGATTTCAGATAGCATCGTCGCCAACTTGGGTAGTGTGGCTGACTGGTATGTAGAAGCAGAATTTTCATACATCAGGGTTTTCGGCGCCTCTGTTCCCCCATATGCTCTACCACTATTCGTGCCAGATAAGCTGGTATGCCGTGAAATCGCCAGGCAAACCGTGCTCGGTGGCATAAGCAAAGAACTTAAAGGTTTTTCGAAGAAGGTATGGTCGCCCTTCCCCATTCATTTTAATACATGTTCTTTATTAGATTTTGGACACGCCAAAGCCGAGGCTACGACCTTGGAGGAATTTAAATTGGTCAGCATCGAGTTCAAGAAACATGACCCACATAAGGTCGTGAGTAATCACATGGCGAGTTGTGGCCTGAAAAGATACGAACATGAGCACTCACCTCATGACGACATCTTCCGAGGTGCGAGATCCTATGCCGAGGTCCTAAGCCGGATTCAAGCCCTGTCGCCTGGGGATAGGGCCGATCTTTTCAAGTTTCAAGAACACCGGCGGAGCTGCCTTCCCCCAGTTTTACAAGGTAAGAACCCACAGACCATAGATATACAGCAAACGGAACCCAAAGACCCAAAGGATTCAGGTCTTGACCGGAAGGAAAATCAAGAAAACACAGAAGAAACCGAGAACCCGGAACAGGAAGCCGAGATCCCCAACCCAAAGGAAGGAAGCCCAGAAGCGGTTGCATCGGGCGAGTCAGTCCAGAGCCAAGCAAAAGTACTCCCACAAGGGGTAAGTGTCACGCCACCGCCCACATCGAGCAAGCCAGACACGATTGTTACCCCACAGAAACCATCCAAGGAAATTGACAGTCCCATCGCTTCTATCACTCCCTTACAATTCACAAAGGGGACCCCCGACGCGGGGTGGATTTTCGGCGAGGAACTGACACCCATTACTATAGAAGAGTTGCCTCCGAACGAATTTTTCTTCGATAAGAAGAGAAACGATGTCGTGAAGCAAGAGCTTTACTAAGAAGCGGGCACAATAGCCAAAAATTTCAAATCCTAGCCGATGGGAAGGCCATGAAAAAGGAGGAATTCGCCACTCAGATAGCAGGGACGTTGGGGGCTTTTGCTACAGCCAACCAATATTCCGTCGGATCCCTAAAGGAGCAGTTAAAGCGGAAGAACCGCTTGATCAGTAAATTGGAGGCTAAGCTGGCTACAGCAGAGGCAAATGCCAGAGATCAGGTGAACACAGGGCTAGAGCAAGCCAGAGCAACCGATCAAAAGGAAATTGAGCAGCTCAGATCCGATCTCGAGCAAATACATCAGTCGGCCCAGACCAGCCAAGCACAGGTAAGCCAGCAAGAAGAACTGATCAGGCAGTTACAGGTAAAGTTGAATTCTGCCGAGAGCCAGGTTATAGATATCGGGATATTCAAATCCCAAGCCATTGAAATCCGAAAAAGAGTGTCAGTAGCTCAGCAAGATTTACTTGCTAAAGTGGAGGCCATCCAAAACCATTGCAGGACCATTGACCAAGTACTGGAAGACATTTCTTTGAGAGAAACAGAAGCTAGAGCGACTCGGGTCGCTTTCCAAGAGGCTGTTATAGCCACGACAAAAAAAGAAATGGTCAGTAGTTCCAGGCTTTCCATCCCAGAGCAAACCAGAGGTAATATCTTGCTAAAGGCGTGGGAGCGTAATATATCAGAAAGCAGAGAACGAGCTAAAGAAATGAGAAATTCTTGTGAAGAAACTTTTGACTTGATAAATGAAAGTTTGTCGGATCTCGACAGGGAAAGCAGCGCTGGAACACTGGGCCAAATCGATATAGCCAAGCACCTGCTCAATATTAAGGAGAACAAGGAAAAAGAGCAAGTTGAAATATCACAGATAAGCCAGACTGATATAATCCAAGTGGATAAATGGTTAATAAAACCTAGTGTACAGTTATGTTCTATCATCACTGAAGACCGACAAGTAGGAGGAAGGCTGCCACGGTTAGCGAAGGATTGTTACACTGTTGAGGCAAACAACCAAGCAGAGCCTTCCAGGTTGATAGCCCAGTTGGTGGAGAGGTGCGTCACTTGCACCAAGCAGGCGAAGGGGCAGGGTTCCGGTGCCAAATAATGACAAGTGTCTGCCTGTTCTATTTTTAGAACCCGAAGAGTAAAGAAAGGAAGGTGCTCTACCCGCATGAAGGAGGACAAAGACAAAGAAGCGAAACACTTAAATTTCCCATTTTGTAACCTAAAACTTCTGGAATGATTGAGATCCGAATGTTTAGAAGTTTGTATAAATATGCATTTTGAAGGGAGAACAGGGGCTGGACCTTTCTTGGCCGATTGTAATAGAGACTTTCTTTCTTTTGAAAATTAATACAAAGCAATCCAAAGATTCCTGATTCCGTGAAGACTGAGCTATGAGTTTTGTTTTCTCTGTTATCTTACATTAAATTTCATTTCGCATATATTTATGATGAATGCTTAGCTACAATTTAGTGCAACTTCTACTGTGGTGACCATTTTTTTAGTCGTCTAATCGCTTGCAGTTTTTCCTCTATATCGGCTATCAGCAGGTACAAGACCTGTGAACTTTTTAGATCTCTATATTTTATGCTTCGTCAGATTACTTCTTGCCTTTTTCTTCTTTTGTTTACAGGGCGAGATCCTCCCTTGATAGGAGCCTCGCATTGTTGACAGCTTAATGTTTTCACACATTTCATACATGATTCTTTAAAAAGTTAACTCAGTTATGGGAGAAGGCCTTTGGTTTGTGTTCTACCGTTAACATCGGATTTCAAAAGTTCTCTTTTATACGGTCAAAAAATTGAAGTAGCATTTTAACCCTCGAACTTTCATTTCATTTTTTGTTCCTCCATGACTGTGCCCTTTGCAAGACAGCCCAACATTGAACCCGGCCTATCGGATCAAACCAGCATCGCTTTGAACCTTTTTGACACCATACTTAAAACCACCATCACCCGGGTCGAACTCGAACGTTCATGGGCCGCAATTGAACGGAATATAAGTATCCAAGAACGTTTGGAAGCGAGACAGAGACAACTTAGAAATCAGCCTTAGCTTCCTTTTCCCGAAGGTTGATTTTTCCCCTTTTTATCTTTCTCGCTTTCAGATGCCTAGACCCTGTACTTTCTAGCCTTAAGTACAGACTCTGGAACAACACAAATAATGAAAGTGCTTAACCACAAGATATAGCTTGAAATAGCATGAAAAGAACTTGAACAATCACTTGCAAGAAATGAAAGAATAAGTTGTCTTAAACCATTAACATTATTGCATGCCCAAGATACTTTGCAAGAAAATAAAAGTGTTTGTGTGAGATTAGGAAAAAGAAACAAGTACTTGAAGTAATGGAAACTTGCAATGAAAGGTTAAGATAGCATTTAGAGATCACTATGCGTCCATGGGCCTAAGCTAGTATTAATGTGTGTTACTTCTACTTCTAGATAATTTTTAAACTATTTAACACATTAGAAGTAAACCATTAAACTGGCCATACGATTTTGGGGGTTGGCTAGGCCAAGTTCACTCCAAGGTGTAGGCAACAATAAAAAATTAAATGCTTGAAAGAATAAAACTACACTGAGCAAATCACATACAATGGCACAAGGTGGAGGCAAGCCTTCATATTTTGTGCCAAAGAGGGTTGAATGAAATGAAACAAAAAACAGAAATTAAACTAGCCACACAACCTTGTCCTAATGACAAGTGGGGCAAACAATAAATGGAAAATTGCAGAAAATTAAACGGTTAACCTAGCCATACGGTTTTGGGGGTTAGCTAAGCCAAGCTCACACCAAGATGTAGGCACAAAACTAAAATACAAATTGCAGAAAATTATAAACAAGAAGTGCAAGCCTCTTAGGGACTCCCTAGGGCTTGCTTACAATGCTAGGAAATGAGAGAGAAGAGATGGGTATTGTTACCCAACAAAGTGAGGCCTTCCTTGAGTGTTTTGTGACCAAATTTGGGCAGCACTTCCCCTTGTACTGGCGAGAATCTGCAAAAAACAGCAAGCTATTGCTTGTTATTTTTGCTGCAAAACACACAAAAAAGTCAAAGAAAATTTTTGTTTTTACACAAAAAATTTCTGCATACAAATTTCAGCAAATAAAATAGTTGAAGTGACCTATTCTAAAGTGTTAGCAAACCCAGATTTTTGAAATGACATGAACAGAAAATAAAGATAGAAAGTAAGGAGGCTCAAGGTAGGTTATGAAGGCAAGCTTCCAACTCAAAGTTAGCCTTGAAAACCCTTGAGATAACCTGCAACTTACGAAACAATCTACAAGATGAGAGCAAAGGTGAATAAGTAAGATAAATAAAACAAACTAATTTGCAATATCTGCTACTCTACTCACATAGATTCACAACTACACTATTGAAAATCTACCCAAGCAAAATAATTTGCTTGGGAAATCTACTCTATATCTTGAGAAATGCTTCAACAAAATACAATATCACCTCAAATGCACAAGTGCACCAAGACAAATCTTTGACACACCATAGGTCATCCAAAGCACTTCTATTAGCAAGTAGGAAGTTGCAGCAACTAGTTGCTACAAGTTCCTCTCCAAATGTGAGAGAGGAAATGATGAGAGCAAGATGGGAGAGATGAGGAGAGTGAGGAGAAAAATGGGTAGCATAACAATAGCATAAGAATTGGTGAGGAAATGAGGGAGAGAGGGCCTTCATTTATACTTGGAGAGGCAAGGTTACCCCTCTTGGATGTTAGACAAGTGTCAACACCCAAGAAATAGTGGTCATCTCAAAGAGGCCGCACTTTTAGGGTTTTGGAAAGGTGAGGGGGTTGAGGGATGAGTGAGGGGGATGGGTAATCCCCCTTTAGACCACTCAACACTAAGGTTAGGTACTAGGAAGGGCACACTAAGGGTTAGGGGGTTCATCCCACTTTAATTTTCAAGTTGGGATATCAACCTCCTCAAGGGGGGCGCAACTTCCCTTGGGGAGCAAGTGAAATGAAATGTGGGTAATAGTTAGGGGGTGTAAAAGGCTAGGAAAGGGGTTAGGATAGGATAGGATAGGCTAAGGTTTAGGCATCATCTCCCACCTTTACTCTAACCATTTAGCTCAATTTTACAAAAAATGGCATTTTGACTATGTCGTGACTACAATTAAATTGTTGTTTTTGACTGACTAAGACTCCTCATGGACAAACACCTAGCAAAACTTGTCCAACTGAACTAAAACTTGGTCCAAAGGTGTAGGGGTCTCATTCCATTTTTTTTTAGTACAAATACCCCTATCAAAAATCCCAAGAACCCAGTTTTTACATTTTTCATCAAATTTAATTAAAATTACCCAACTTAGGCAATTTTAATAAATTAAAAAAAACCTATCTAGACTCAACGAAATTCCGCAAAACTTTGAGAGATGTCTTACATGGTCATTTACAACATTCCTAGCTACCAGAGGACGAGACCATTAGAACG
>ML780980.1:358685-376175 GCA_009831015.1 Picea engelmannii | reverse complement strand
CCCCGTGTAAAGCCCTGAATATTAATTTGTTGTATTTCTATTGTTATTATTACTATTGTCAGCTAGACCTTTTTAATGTAATTGTACCCTTGGTCTCCTATATATATACCAAGGAGACCTAGTTTTAAGATCATCTCATCTTGTACATTTGTTCTATTGTAAAAGGAGGTTGGCCCATCGAAGAGGCTTCACATTAATCATTCTCTCTTTATCAAGACATAGAGTTACTTCTCTCTCTCTCTCTATTTTTATGTTATTTTGGTCGTTTGGTGCATAAAGAGGAAGTGGTAGCCCTTGAGCATCAAGGTTTTAAGAAGTGTGGTGATGTAGGCATTCTCTCCCTTCAAACTCTTAAGAGGGTTGACTTGTCCCGTGGAGGCATTTCATATATTCATATTAGTGACCTTTCAATCATGTTGACAAGTCTGAATGACCTGTCAAGCAAATGAGGGAGAATGCCCGATGGCAGGTCCCAATTAGACCTACTCTCGTTTGGTGTAGCGTTTCCCACAAGTATATGGGCCTCGTTGCCACTCAAAATTAAAAGAAATAAAAGGGGAAAGACAATAGACTTCCCCCCAAAGAATTCTAAATAGTCTTGAGGCCAAACTAACTGAAAGGAAACTAATCTAATCCCAACTAATACTAACCTATCCTGGGAGAAAAACTAAAAGAATGAGTACAATGAAAAATAATACCATCAGAACCATAAATAGTTCATATATTCCAATGATAAATGAAAACAACAATGCTACAAATGCATAAACAAATAATTGCACAATACATCTATAACATCATTTATGTACCCATGAATAAACATGTGGCAGCATGAACAAATAGAATAGAGTGCATAAATAATTCCTAGAACATAATCCTATCTACTCAAGTAGAAGATAAATGCATAAAGAATAGTCTCTATGACATTCATAAAAGCCATAAATTTATAAAATGTCGCGAGCTCTTTATTCCTTTAGAAGTAATAGTACCATCCTTTGTTACAAAGAATAAAATTCCTCTCATATCCTATCCACTCTCTTTTTATAAGACAAGAGAGACTCTTGAGTTCTCATGATTGTTCGTTTCATTTTTCCCCAATTTCTTTTTTACATTTCGATTAAAAAAAAAAAAAACATATGGGGGAGTTACAAATGGAATATGAACAGACTCATGAGTGATAATTTTTGCACTCAGGCAATTTGCAAATGATATTCATTTTAAAACAATCATTGACTCTGTCCATTGACGTTATAATATGTTTCTGCGAAATTTCTAAGCGTTTAGGGCTTTGGTATGCTAAATAAAATCATTTTTATTCTTGTCCTCTGTATTATCTTTCCGTTGAGCTATTGCTGGCTCAATTTCATTGCTTGCAGCTCATGATATGACGATTTGAAGTCAACATACCGAGTTTTTCATTTGAATTATGGTTCCACTTGTGTTTTGCATTTTGGGACATTTTTTCTCTCAATCTTCCAGCACTTGTTGTCCCATCATATTCTCCTCTCCTCTAGATTTCCATTGATCCCTCTCAGACCTGATTTCGTTGCTTGTAGCTCCAAATATGGCTTCTTGAAGTTATATGGCTTCCTCAAATTGGTATGGCCAATTTTTCCCCCAAATTCGTGGGTGTCTGTTTTCTGCATTTTTTGTCATCTTTTGTCACCTTCTTGACCTGAATACCTATACCACTATGTTTATCTATCCGAGACCTTTCCAACGAGGTATCACGGGCCTCATTCCGACACTTGTAGCAAAAGTTATGACCATTTGAAAATTGTCACTCAACAACCATTGATCAAGTCTGCAAGTGAATCTAGACCATTGATCTTCATCCTGAAAGAGAGATCCCACACGCTTGAGAGAGTTAAATGCTTGGTTGTTTAAAAGGTTCATCCCTTATGGATGGTGTGAATAGAACTTGTGCGTGCATGGGACCTGCGGCTTGTAGTATGATTTTTTCTAATTTTCCCTCTTTATAATCAAGAAAATAATGAAAAATGAAAATATAATACAATGAAAAAAAAATAGAAAAAATATTATTTACAGAGTTAAAAATGAAATTTATCCCCGAGGATGAAACACGTGTTTTTAGCCATTAGACCAATCTATGTTTGTTATTTATTTCATTTACGAAAAATTAGTTAACCTACAAAAAAAAAATGAAATTAAAAAAAAAATTGATAAATAAAAATAAATAAGGATGAATAAATAAATAAAACAAAATAAAATAATAATAATAATAACAACAATAATAACAACAACAACAATAAAATAATATCTCTCCCCTTCCCCCACGAGCTTGGACAAAGTGCAAATAATATAATACTTCCCAACTCCCTTTTCCTGGTCGAGATTTTTAGGAGCTCACAAGAGCTTACACTCCACTCCACACTATTTTCTCGACCCGACGACTACATATCTTTTTGCCAATGATCTTGAAACTAATTTCACCGACGAGCTTATTTCATGAGCCCTTTTTTCTAAACAAGTATTAAATTAATATAAAAAGGGTGCACATATTTCAAAGCCAACATTAAAATAATGTTTATTGATTTATCCAATGTGTGATCGTCGAGAGTTGAGTCGTTGGGATTTTTTTTGGGGGGTTGGTAAATGAGCGTGGTTGATTTAGGTGAAATCATTGATGCTCCCTTAGCTCTTACTTCCCTTAAAAATAATATTATATTAACTCCCCCTTTTCCATGTTTTTATCATAATATTTTATGAATTAACACTTACGCATATTATGATAATATTGCAAATTTTTATGTCATTGGGATAAAGTTTGACATATAGGGAGGTGATGGATAATATATACTATGGTAGGTTTTAGCATTAGCATATTTCCTTCACATATGTATATTTCTCACTTACACTTCAATATATACATTAATTAAACATGTTATAATATAACATAATTATAATATAAAATAATATTTATATTATATTATATTATATTATATCACATTTACGTTTCAAAACCTTTATGAGGGGAGTTTCAAATATAAGCTAAAGTGTTTTCTAGAACTCCCTATAATATAGGGAATTCCTATAATTCTCTGTCTTATAGGGAGGCCTAGAAAATAGGGCCTCGAAGGTGAGTAAAAGGGAAAAAGTAAAAAGATTAAAAATATACACATATTGGGATATTTAAGTTAAAAAAAAAAAGAAAAAAAAGTAATAAATGAAAAAAAAATGAAAATGAAGAATATGAAAATTTAAAATAAAAAATGAATATATGTACAAAAGCACACTACATCCTAGGTCTTAGTGTGAATTATTATTATTATTAATTTTTATCCATGTAAAAATAGATTAAATAATTTACAAAAATAAAAATAAAAATAAAGAAAATAAATATCCAAAATCAAAATCAAATATTTACACAAATATATACAAAATAAAGAAAAATAAATAAAATAAAATGATACAATATAATTACAAAAAGGGGAAATTTAGATATATTTAGGCAAGTGGAGGTCCCACGCCCCCTATATTCCACTATTTAAGGTTACTAGGATGTTAGCATGGCAGTTAGCGTGTCTTGAGGGGTGATATGTGGCAGCTTATGATTGCATAGGATTATAATGAATCGTTGGAAGATTATGAGAGGGAGAGTGATGTCATGATGACGTGGTCGGACAACATGGCAGTTGATGTGCTTAAAAGATGTTACGTGGAGACAGATGATTGGTCTATGTGACAAAAGAGGGCCCCACTTGAGCGAGGAGTAAGGATGGAAGGAGCGCCATCGACGAGGGATGGAAGAATTGTCGATGATGATCGATTGTCGACAACGAGGGAGGACATGTGTCAACACTTGGTAGGATAAGTCCCAATGTTCTGTGATGACGTGTATATCCTCTTCAATCCACATATCAAACTAAGGATGGGTGCACGTGTCATGCGGGTGACAGGTCGTGGCAGTGCCATGTGTCTGAGGATGCCAGCGTGGCAATTGAGCAAGGCTGAGGGTGGTTAATTGTCGGCTAACTTGAGTTACCGAGGAGATAGAGATCGTTGATCCTCGGCTTCCGAGAGCTACTGGATCTATTAGAGGAGGGTTTCATCGTCGGAGATGGAGCGAGGAGCACCCAAGTGCTAGGGAGAAGGAGGCCTCGATGATGAGAAAGCCCGACGATGTCGTCGTCGGGGAATGCGATCGAAAGATATGGAGGACATGAAGCGGGTAGATCCCTATGACGATGAGGAAAAGTGATGGGTGTGATATCAACACCATGTAGGATGGCACAAGTGAGAGGGAACCACGTGGATGCCATGTGGCAGTGAGGTGGAAAGGTGACTGAAGACTTAGGAAACTTTGGGATGCCATAACGTTTGATCTGGAACTTGGATTTAAGCATTGTTATAGTCCTTGGAAAGCTCTCGATGGGAAGAATCCAACTAAGAGATTTGGTTAGAGGAAATAATAGAGGAAAATAGGAGAAAACCCAATAGGCCTTGGGACTAGATTTTGGGATAGAGGGAAGACCAAGTGAAGAATCTGGTAGAGATCAAACTGAAGCGGCTCAGGAACAACTCTGTAGTGAAGGTGGATCCAACAACCTTAGAAGCTTAGGATCTCAAGGAAAAAGGAAAAGGGGAAGCTCGGTAAGGATCAAAGTTAAGGTTCCAGAAAAGGATCAACAAATTTCCCCACAAGCCTCACAAGGGTGGAGCGACAATTCGACCAAAGTGGCTTTACAAACCTGATCCTACAAAATAAAGACTGAGATCAACCATGCAATCAAAAGAAGACTAGCCAATATAATAAACAATATATTATGTGACTTTAAACCAACTTATAATAGAGTGTTAGGTTTATTCAACAATAACGTGGCGACTATAGATGGATGTCCTAAGACTATATATGCTAATTCAAAGCAGAAGAGTAGAATGTGTATGCAAAAGCATAAGTATGAAGTCAAGCAACAATCATGTCAAAAAGATGATGCAAAATTTGAATTAGTCAATCAACAAATAATTAACCATAACCTCGTCCAAGACATGCAATAGAACATCAGACCTTGTAGCCACATAGAATCATCAAACACTTTAGAATCGACGAATAGTCTGAAAACAAATGTCAACGAAAAATCGTGGGTCAATAAGCATCATGAAAACATTTGAAATCATATGATTGAGAGCAATAATCAACGCCCATAAAAAGTAATCATATGATGAGATCAAACCCCCAACTCCCTCAAAGTAGGCTAAGACGTAACATTAGGCTTAAGCGGTAGAGGATTAGGCAATAGGATTGAAATTTTAGTAGGGGGGGCCTTTTTTTCGCTTGTAAAAGCAAAAGTAAAGGGGGGTTGTTGCGGCCACAACAAATTCTTTTAATTGTTGGTTCAAAAAATTGGTCGGAATGCAACTTGATTCCAACAGTGGAAGTTGTTCTTGTGTTGAATCTCTTGCCTCCTTATCCTACTCCCGATGACGCATAAGTTCTAGTCAATCATAGCGCAGAGTTGGCAGTTAAGTTTACTACTTCTCTAACTCTTTCTTCCAATAAAATTCTAAGTGGCTTGGAAGACATTTCCCTTGTTTCTCCTATTCTAGTTAAGCCGCCTAGAGGATGACCTCCCAAGTCCACTAGACAACATTTCCGCACCCCTTCTTTAGGGGATTCCTTAGTAGATCTTTTTGTTGATTTAGACATTGGGAAGTTGGGTGGGGTTGCCTCTATGGAGTCGAGTCTTACATCCTTGAACTCTATTTCTAGAAGTCAAAGTCATTATCTCCTTCATCATAAGAAAGGTCATCCCTTAGAGTCTGGCCTCTCTGGGGGGCTAGGATTGGATTTAGCCTTTGATGGAGAAGACGTCTCTGTCAATGGGAAGGCTTACTTCAAGAGAAAATAAGAACAAGCCATTAAAGAGATAAACCAGGGTTAACAAAAACTCGTTATCGGGGTCCTTCGAGCGAGACAGACCCCTCTAGTTTTTTCCCCATGGATATTATGTAAATAAATATACGAGGCCTTGGGGGACAAGCAAAATGATTGTCCCTCAAACATATTATCAAGCTTGATAAGCTTGAGATTATTTTACAAGAAACAATGGTGAAAGAGGTTTCTTTGGTTCTTGATTTGAAAAAATTGTTGAAGGGGTGGGAATTTTTGGCCCATGATGCTGAGGGTTTATCTAGGGGGAGCATCACTAGTTTGCATGACAATGTTGTTTTGTCTAATGCATTCTCTTTTTCTTGAGATTTATTTATTGAAGTCTTTTGCAAAATCCTGGGCTTCTCCTTGTCCATCCTTAACATCTAATATCCATATGAAGGGATGCAACATTTATGGAAAAGAATAACTTCCTTACAATGTATAAAGTCTGAATGCATAGTAATTGGTGGGGACCTAATTTTGACTACCAATTGTAGAGAAATATAGGGGGACAATGTCAGGCTTGACAAACTTGCAAATTTCTTCAAACATCAATTTGACTCATCTGATTGGATAGACATTGCACTTGTTAAAATCCGACCTACCTGGGTCAACAATAGGCACAACCCTGAAGCAGTTGCAAAATGATTAGATCTCGTTTTGGTACATCACACTCTTTTGCAGAAGGTGCAGAAATTTAGGACGTGTATTGTCTCTTCTAGATTGTTCGATCATTTTTCCATTTGGATTGAGATTGATAATGGGAAAACTAAACCGGGTTCTCCCTTCAAATATAACCCAGACTAGTTTTTTGAGGAGGAGTTTCATTCCATGGTTAAGGAGTCTCGATGTAAATTCTTCTGTAACATGGATAAATCTACATGTGAACAATTCAAAAACTCTTTAAAAGCTATGAAGGTGAAAGTCATTCCATGAGCAGGGGATCGGTTTAGGAATATAAATGCCAAGATTGTTGAGGTGGAGAAGTCAATTGAAGATTTGATCAAGTACAATTATAATGGCACTGTTTGTATCGAGGGTTTGGATGAACTCAAGCATCTGGAGTATTTAAGATCCAAATTAGTTTTGGAGATGGAAGTGGAATTGAGCATGAAGAGTTGTGCTACGTGGTTGGAATCGGGGGACCAAAACACAAAGTTCTTCCAAAATTATGCAAATCATCAACAAAACATCAACACTTTATGGGAGATGCCCAACCTAGAAGGCGTTGAGGTTAGGGGTTCTAAGGCCTTGGCCGAGCTAGGGACATGTTGATCCTTTTTTCATGTCTCAACCTTGTGTTTCATGTCAAGTTTTACCATGCGAAAAAGCTTCACTTTCATCTTAATCCATCATCCTTTGCTTGTCACATATGTTCTATATCTCCATATCACTTCATGGAAAAATCATATGTTTTTAATACTTAGTCGTTTTTATGATTTATACCATGCAGAGAAGCCTTGCATCAAGTTCATACTTTGTGTTCCACATCAAGACCATTTCTTTGCATTCCACATTGGTACTTCACTTTTCCTCACATGAGCTGACACTAAGTCTATTTTCAATTGTTGTTCTATGTGGAGAACCCGACAAACAAACTTTTCTCTACATTTAACTCTTTCTGCATGACTCTTCTCCTGTATACATTAGTATCCCAATACTTAGTCAATTCTTGAATCAGGTCTCATGGAGAGAAACCAACATGTTACCACTTCTCCGTGACACTTCCCCTCTGCATTGATGTTTCTATACAACACCTTTTCCCTGTAGTACTTTTCTCCCACATTACCTTTCCTCCCCCTTTCCACCGCATAACCTATACTTAGTTAATTTTGAGTTTCGTCTCATGCGAAGAACTTGACATATAACTCATTTCTCTGCATGACTTTCTTTATGCATCATGCCTTTCGCATAACTCATTTCTCTACATGGCTTAATCCTCTGCAATACTTGTTTCTTTGCCTTCCTACTGAACCAAATTTCCCATACTTAGTGTATTTCTCGCTAGGAAGACAATTCACAAACTTCATTCTTGAGGTAATTTATGGTGCACTTATTATGTCCCAATTCAAAAGGAAAAGATGATTGTCCAAAGTAAACAAGGTTTAATTGTTGCAGTTTCCAAAAGATAATTTGCTTCTGAAGGATAATTACTATTAATAGTTCGCATGCATTCTCAAGGAAATTTTATATAGTGAAAGGACGTATCATTAAGAACTATTAATGATCTTTTTTCTTAGCAGTTGTTAGCGCTAGAAGTTGTTCCTAGACTGCTTTAGGAACAAGCCTAACACATCTTGTTTCAAATGCTCAATAGTGGTTAATGTTTGCAGGTGGAAGGGTCACACTCTTGATCTCAATATGGTTTAAGTTTTGAGCTATTGAGATCACTTGCCTATGTGCATCGAGTCTGTGTAGCGAGTCAAGCAAACAAAACTCCGTGGCTAGTGATCTAGATCTAGATGGTTAGGTTCAGAAGAAGAAAGACACACAAAACTGATAGTCCCACTAAATATCAACTTGGTCTTTAATGATCATATGCAATAGAAGAACAAATCTTAACTTAGAAATCCTTTCTAAATTAGATTTATGTGTTTAAGCATCATTGTGGTAAGGATTACATCAAATCTTTTGAGACAACCTTTTCAGCGCAATAGACACAGTCATATACCATATAACAATGTAAAAATGCTCAAGAAAGAATAATGAAGACGGAACACACGAATGAAGGCACACACTAACAAAGGATTTAATTCTCTGCTATAGTTTTTACATAAATCAAATGAGCTCAAGAACTCTAAAAGATTTGCAATTAAAACCACAGAGTAAAAAAAATAGTCCTCTGGACTCTATTTCCTCCCCTTTTAAATGTAATTTTACATGAGATTTATAGATCTACGAGGTAAAAACTATATCTTCCAAGTTTGGATCTAATCTACTCAAAATAGACATAGATGACACCTCCTAGGGTCGAATTTTCACTTAGTCAAACACACAAGATTACAAAAAATATGGAAAATCAGTCCCATACTTAAAATCTAGGGTTTGAAATTTAGAGCACTAAATACATTCAAATCAGATCAAATATTTGAGAATGTTTAGAAAAAATATCCTCCTTGAACATCCATGTGTCCTCTTGACTTGACACCTCCTCTTGGCACGTGTGGAATCGACCTAAGGGCTAACTGTCCCATCTCACAGCATATGGCGAATTTATGAAAAAATGAGTTGTAAATATCTACTTGTATCTCCCAAACCATGACACCTGTGTAAAAAATGAGGGAGGTTTTTGTATATGAGTTTGTGCTTGAGAAAAGCCTCTTTATGTTTTTCAAAATACCTCTCCATCTCCTCATAATATGTGCCCAAATATGATGAGTAAAACAGGAAAATTCATGTATTTTCAAATCTGAAAAATGAGTTGTAAAGCTCTACTTGTATCTCCCAAACCATGATACCTGTGTGAAAACTGAGTGAGGCTTTTACATATGAGCTCGTGTTTAAGGAAATCCTCTTTTGGTTTTCACAAATTCCTCTCCATTTGGTCAGAGACTGAGTTTGAACTTAACCGCAAAAACAGTCATTTCGAGAAAATCCCATGTTTTATGTTTTCTCCTTTTTCATACAAGACTGCTCCAAAGCTTTTTTCTAAAGATAAAAAAAAGGTGTATTATGTGTATTTTAGGGTGTGGAATAGTGTCATTATCATGTTTCACCATCATCCATCACAAAAAACTCAACATCATGTCATTTGTTGAAAAACAGACTACTACATGAGTTCTTGTAGTGCCTGCATATTTCATGTGTGGAGAGCTGTGAGAACTTTATGTAATGCCCTAAAAAAATTGTCTTTTGACATTTTTCAATGGAATTGACTTGAAAAAACAGTTTTCAAACTCTGGTAATTATGAGACGGTCATTATAAACATGTGCATAACTCCTCATATCCCCTCTTACAAGACTAAATATCTCTCATTCCTAACAACATAACATTATTTTCATCCCCATGATAAATATTTTGAACCTTTAATAAAATATGATGAGGATTTATAACCTATACAAAAAAATTGTAATGAATAAATTAAGGGATGAGAGATAAAACTTTGTAGAACATAAGATGTGATAACATAGGCTCCATGGGGGATGGATTTCTCCCTGTGAAACTCCAAGAACTTCGACAGACCTGTGCCTTAGATCCATTGGGCTTTCTGTCATCTTTATTTTGTAGACGGTAATTGTTCAGCTTTTGAAGTCTAGCGAAAATTTACTCAAAGCACATCGACCTGAAAACTTAAAACTGAACTCTGAAAAATAGAAAGAAAAGTTGCAGTAGTGCTCCATTGGGCTATGGAGTCATTCACCTCTTTCCAAACTTCTGCAACTGTCCACTACCATACCTCCAACTCTGCAACTTATCCAAGCAAACTGAAAGAACTACAAAAACCAAACATACTGATGCAATCCAAATGCTTGGGAAGAGAGCTTATTATCTACGCTATCCTACTCTAACCAGCTCTCCAATTTTCTCAAGTGAAGTCATGCTTCCAGTGTAGCCAAGTAAGTATCTGATTGGTGAATATAATTTTTTGCAAACAACTCTTCAAGTAAACCCATAAAAGTGGCAACAAATGCAACAAAAAATCGATGAGCAATTGAAACTTATAGTTGCAACCTATTGGCTTGGAGAAATCTCCAATACCAAAAACTTCCAAACAAAAAGACTCCATGTATATGGATATAAGATCATGAATGATATAACATAAATCTAGTTGAATAAGAGGACTAAGCTTCTCCTTCATAGTTTTTGGTGATACAAAAATCTTCCCTCTTTCATCTACTTGTTGGTTGTCTTCCTGCAGTGAAAGCTCTTGACCAAAATTCAAGAACATATAATCTTGGATGTTATCATAAACAAAAAAGTGATGTTGATTTGTAGTATGAATGGACAGGCGTTTAGGAGCAGCCACTTCCTTTTTTACAAAATGATCGTGTGACATTTTAATAGTAGGATTAAAAAGATTCCTACTATGATAAGCTAAAAACTTTCCACAAGGCAAATTGTCATCTGCAAAATAACCTTCATGATCATCCTTATAAACAAAATCCGCTTCATGCTCATGATTAGGGAAAGATTCAACTGGATAAGTAAATTCATCTTGTTGATGTAATTTATGAACACGTACATCTACATTCTCAATGGTATACAAATCAGATTTAATATTTTCAAGATCTAAAAAGGAATTAAAATATGAAAATGATGCATCAGCATGCTGAAACAGTTGCAAGCTTAGAGTCGATACTTGTTGTCCATATTCTTCCTTCAATTTAAGTGTGTGCAAGTCTTTAACCAAGATTTGATCTGAGATCTTTCCACGATCGAAGGTTGTTTTGAATATCTTCTACATCTATAGACATCTGCTCTAAAGATGAAGACTTTCTCTCTCCGAGGAATAAAACCAAAACAGGATGATGATGAGCTGCAATATAAACAGCTTGGCAACAACTTCAAATGGTTGAATGCAATCAAGCATGCTAAGATACAAGTTGTGGAATCTCCAGTTGATCTGGTGGACAATCTCATTTCCTCTCTTATCTAGAGCATAAAACTCAGATATATATTGATCAATAGATTTATTTTCACCCCAATATCTTAGGAATACATGATGAAAATCAGTCCATGAACAAATAGAACAAGCCTTAATATTTCTAAACCACAAAGCATCATCCCCGACCAAGGATTTGGAAAATAACATTAAGATAACATCCTCATGCATGATTTTGAAATTATCAACGAAATCCTCAAAAGCTTCCATGTGCTTTTTAGCTGCAATATGATCATCTCCTTTGAACATAAGAAGGTATTCAAAAAACATGGGAGGGAAAGCATTTAGGATAGGAGGCAACTTGAGAGGTTTAGAATTTTCTCTGATTCTTAATTGAGCTTTAGTAGGCTGAACACAAAGGTCAACTAGTTGATTGTAAGGTTCAACAAGGACTTCATAAGGTATATCAACTTTGTAATCCACAAGTTTAAAATATGAGTCAACTTCAGGAGAAATTGAAACATAGGCCTCAACTTTATCAATAGGTTCATGTGATGGGATTAAATCAAGGTCAATAGTGCATGAAGAGGACAAATCTCCATTACTCAGTGAAGAATATGCATTTGTAGGATTACAATTATCTGAATAAACAAAACACAGGATGATCCTTTTTACATGCAAAGGGAAAGACATGAATGAGCTGATAAAGAAGAACAAAATTTCATGGAGAAAGCTAATGAGTTGATACTTGGTTTTTTCCTTCTGTGCTTTCATTTTTTTGTTAGCAGGATTTTTCCTCCAGTTGAGTCTTATATTGTGGAGTCACTAGGTGAAAGATTATTGTAGTCTGTACGTGTTTGTCTTCAGTTCACCATCTAAACCTAGATCTAATCAATGTCGTTCTCCCAGGGAATATTTTCAACTTCATCCCCGACAACGACGCCAAAAGATGTTAGCGCTAGAAGTTGTTCCTAGACTGCCTTAGGAAAAATCCTACAACATCTTGTTTCAAATGCTCAATAATGGTCAAGGTTTGCATGTGGAAGGGTCACACTCTTGATCTCAATATGGTTTAAGGTTTGAGCTATTGAGATCACTTTCCTATGTGCAACAAGTCAGGCAAACAAAACTTCGTGGCTAGTGATATAGATTTAGATGGTTAGGTTCAGAAGAAGAAATATACACAAAATTGATAATCCCACTAAAGATTAACCTGGTGTTTAAGGATCATATGCAATAGAAGAACAAATCTTAACCTAGAAATCCTTCCTAAATTAGATTTATATGTTTAAGCACCATTATGGTAAAGATTACATCAAATCCTTTGAGACAAACTTTTCAGCACAATAGACAGAGTCATATACCATATAACAATGTAGAAATTCTCAAGAAAGAATAATGAAGATGGAACACATGAATGGAGGCACACACTAACCAAGGATTTTATTATATGCTGAAGTTTTTATATAAATCAAATGAGCTCAAGAACTCTGAAAGATTTGCAATTAAAACTAGAGAGTACAAAAAATAGTCCTCTCGACTCAATTTCCCCCCCTTTTACATATGATTTTACATGAGATTTATAGATATACGAGATAATAACTAGATCCTTCAAGTCTGGATCTAATCTACTCAAAATAGACATAGATGACACCTCCTAGGGTCGAATTTGCACTTAGTCAAATCAACAAAATTACAAAAAATATGGAAAATCAGTCCCATACCTAAAATCTAGGGTTTGAAATTTAGAGCATTAAATACATTCAGATCGGATCAAATATTTGAGCATGTTTACAAAAAATATCCTCCTTTAAAATCCATGTGTCCTCTTGACTTTACAGCTCCTGTTGACATGTGTGGAATCAAATTAAGGGCTAACTGTCCCATTTCGTAGCATATGGCAAATTTTTGAAAAATGAGTTGTAAATATCTGTTTGTATCTCCCCAAAAATGACACATGTGTAAAATATGAGTGAGGTTTTTGTATATGAGATTGTTCTTGAGAAAACCCTCTTTTGTTTTTTCAAAATACCTCTCCATCTCCTCGTAATTTGTGCCCAAAGATGATGTTTAAAACAAGAAAATTCATGTATTTTCAAATCTGAAAAATGAGTTGTAAAGCTCTGTTTGTATCTCCCAAACCATGATACATGTGTGAAAAATGAGGGAGGTTTTTGTATATGAGCTCATTTTTAAGGAAATTTTCTTTTGGTTTTCACAAATTCCTCTCCATTTGGTCAGAGACTGAGTTTGAACTTGACTGCAAAAACAATCATTTCCAGAAAATCTCTTGTTTTTTGTTTTTTCATTTTTCATACAAGATTGCTCCAAAACTCTTTTCTAAAGATAAAACAAAAGGTGTATTATGTGTATTTTAGGGTGTGGAATAGTGTCATTATCACAGTTCACCATCAACCATCACAAAAAACTCAGCATTGTGTCATTTATAGAAAAACAGGATGCTACAGGTGTTCTTGTAGCGCCTGCATATTTCTTGTGTGGAGAGCTGAGAGAACTTCCTGTAGCACCCTGAAAAAAGTTGACTTTTGACATTTTTGGATGGAATTGATTTGAAAAAATAGTTTTCAAACTCTGGTAATTATGAGACAGTCATTATAAACATGTGCATAACTCCTCCTATCCCTCTTACAAGACTAAATATCTCTCATTCCTAACAACATAACATTATTTGACCCCCATGATAAAGATTTTGAACCTTTAAAAAAATATGACGAGGATTTATAACCTATACAAAAAAATTGTAATGAAGAAAGTGTTGTTCCTCAGTCTGTACTTAAAGCTTAGAAGTACAGCGTCAAGGCATCCGAAAGTGGGTAAAAGATGGAGAAGGGAGAAACGTCAACCTTCAGCGAAGGAAACTAGGGAAGATTTCTACGTTGGCGTTGTCTAGCTTCCAACTGTTCCTGGATAGTTATATATTGTTCAATGGCTGCCCATGAATGTTCCAGTTCGACCCGGTTAGTAGTCGTTTTAAGAATTGTTTCAAAGAGGTTTAAGGCAATGTGCGTTTGGTTCGATAGTCCAGGTTCGATGTTAGGCTGTGTTGGTACAGGGACAGTCATGGAGGAACAGTAAAAGTGGAAAAAACTTCAGAGAGGGATTAAGTGTTGTCTCAATTTGGTCGTATGAAAGAGAATTTACGGTTTCAGAAATAAAATATGGATGCAAATCAAAGGCTCATTCCCGTAACTGTATTATATTTTAATAAAAGGTATGAGGTGGGAGAAAACATTTCGTTGTCTATAGTGTAAGGCTCCTGTCAAAGGGAAATCTCACGTATAAACAGAAGAGGAAAATTGTAAGGAAATAACCGATGTAGCAGAGAATATGTGAAGAATTCCAAAAATGCAGACTAGTCTTACACCTGCTGATAGCTGGTACAGAGGAAAAACAGTAAACAATTACAGAAAACCAAAATTCATTCGCTATAGTAGTGGTCGTACTAAAGTATAACGAAGCACATCAATTAAGAATATGAAATGAAATGAAATGTGAGATACAAGGAAGCACACTTGTAACACAGTCCTGACGGAATTGAGAATCTTCATATCTGCTTGTATTAACTCTCAAATGTAAAAAAATCTGTTACAAACGACACAAAAAGGTCCAGCCCTGTTTATTTTTTTCTGTGATATATTTATACAATTTTACAAATAAGGTAGAATCTCAATAGTCACAAAATTTCGGTTATGACAGGGAGGAGTGCAATCACTCCATTTCTCCTACTCTGTCCTCACTTGGTGCAAGATGTTTGTCATTGCGCGAGCTCGGTACAAGCGATACATCTTTCCACCAACTGAGATATTAGCCGCGATGGTTCTGCTTGACAGCTGGCTTCGAAGAAGTAACATTCTCGGGCTAACTGCTGCAACATGTCCTCCATCTGTCCGTCGATGATGTCGATGGCGCATAATTGCGCGCTGGGTTTGATCATGCATTTATCCACTTGGACTATGTCCACCATAGTCATCTGAGAGATATCGGCCAAATCTCTTTCTTCTTTATCCTTCAGATCAAGCCAGATCTTTTCCACATTTATTTGTATTAGCGTCTCGGCATCGCACCCACTGTTGATGCCCAGCAGCTCGCAGTCTATAGAATTAAAGGCCTCCTCCAAGGAGTTGGTTATCTTTTGGGCTTGTTGCTTGCCTTCGGTGATGTTATGCTCCCATTCCTTTAACATAATATTTCCTCTGGTTTGCTCTGAAATGGTGAGCCTGGGAGTACCTGCCGAAACCCTATTGTTCGTGGCTATCACCGCCTCCTAGAAGGTGACCCGAGCCGCTCCGGAATCCCTTTCTCTAGCAGATAAGTTCTCAGAAACATGATTTACCAACAGACAGTTGTCCCGGATCGCTTCTACCTTGGCGAGCAAATTTCGCTGCACCGCAGAGACTCTGCTCCGAATCTCGATCGCATGGGATTTGAACATCCCGATGTTTATCATTCTGCTCTCGGCGGTCTCCACCCTGGCCTACAACTGTTCGATCAAATCCCTTTGTTGGCTTGCTTACATTCGACCATCCCGGACCACCAGCTGTGCTTGCTCAAGCTTAGTTTT
Organism: Picea engelmannii; assembly: GCA_009831015.1. Lineage (NCBI taxonomy): Eukaryota > Viridiplantae > Streptophyta > Pinopsida > Pinales > Pinaceae > Picea > Picea engelmannii. The sequence continues at coordinate 360,160 of ML780980.1, read as the reverse complement.
GAGCATCTCTATTTCATTTTTATCGGCCAATCTGGCCTGCTCTATTCCCACGCTCGCCTGATCTTTAGCATTCTCTGTTGCTGTGGCCAGTCTGGCTTCAAGGGTCCTAATTAGGCGATTTTTTCTTTTAAGTTGGTTCTTTAAGAGCCCGACTGAGAATTGATTCGCCGAGGCATACGCTCCTAGTGTCCCTGCTAATTCAGTGGCGAATTGCTCATTCTTTTTATCCTTTCCCTCGGTCATAACTTTATACTTCTTGGCAGTCGACTCTCCTTCCTGGTAGAATTCCCTTTTTACTACTGCTTTTCTCTTTTTATCGAAGAAAAACTTGTTCGGAGGGAGTTCTTCTACTCTTATGGGCCTCAGCTCTTTGTAGAAAATCCATCCTGCATCGATATTTCCCTGTGTTGTCTGCAAGGGGGTAACTGATGTGATGGGTTCTCCGATCTGCTTCGTAGATTTTCCTGGAGTATCGACCGGACTCTGCTTCTTCGGCTATTCTGGAGTCTTTATCTCTGTCTCCGGATTCTTCGTTTGTTCCCCCTCGTCCTAGTGTTTTCCTTGGTCGGGAGTTGCATCTTTAGAACCTTTGACATCCTTCTGTTTTGTCTCCAAAATACCTGGACCCTCACCTTGCAACACAGTGGGAAGACAGCTAAGTTGGTGTTCCTGGAACTTCAATACATCGGCTCTTTCCTCGGGTGCTATGGATTGAATCTGGGCTAGAATTTCCTCATTGGACCTCGCTCCTTGGAAAATGTCATACGAGGGTGAATTCTCATGCTCAAATCTCTTGAGCCCGCAATTAGCCAAATGATTGCTCACGACCCTCTGTGGATCGTGCTTTTTGTATTCGATGGAGACCAAATTTAGGTCTTCCAAGGCTGACGCCTCGGCTTTGGCATGCCCGAAATCAAATAAAGAATAAGAATTCAAACGAACAGGAAACGACGACCATACCTTTTTCGAGTACCCTTTAAGTTCTTTGCTCACACCGCTAATTACCGTTTGCCGGGCAACCTCGCGACAAGCCAGCTTGTTGGGAATGAACAATGGCGGCGCATGTGGGGGAACAGAAGCCCCGAAGACTCTGATGTAGGAAAATTCAGCTTCTACATACCAGTCCGCGATGCTGCTAAGATTTGTTACTATGATGTTCAAGATCCGGGGTGTCGGGTGACCAAAAATGATGACATGAAGGGGCACCATCACCCAGTTAAAAATTCCATACGCAAAATTTTCCACTTTGTTTTCCCATAATTTTGCGTGATATACATGTATGGGTTCATCTTCGACCGGAGTCCAAGTCCAGTTCATCAATGGAAATGGTGTCATAGAACAAATTGCATCCATAATGTACTCGGACATGAAGAATGACGACGCCTTCCCATTCTCCTTCTGCTCCCGATACTCTATGATCCGATTGGTCAAGCTATCCGAAAGCATCTTTGCCCAGTCAAAGGAACAACCTTCAG
>ML780980.1:285623-314388 GCA_009831015.1 Picea engelmannii | reverse complement strand
GATTGCCCAACAATATTCTTAGATAGTCAAATGCTTCAATGGTGGACCTTATAAGAGAGTGTCATTATAACAACAATGGACATTTTAGGAGACAAAATTTCTTAAAGTCCTTGGGTCAATTCCAAATTGAAGATATCAAATAAAATAGTTTAAAATCATGCCCTAGTTGGCTTTCGTTTTGGTGCCTAATCTCAATCTAATCTAAGGCTACTCCATTACCATATTATTATAATGATGTAACTCTACTAGAAACCTTAATAGGGTTATGTTGTATAAGGGAATAGAGGGTACTCAAATGTAGACACACAAAAGACTAAATTTAAAGTTGTTACAATGAACCCAAGCATAAATAAGGTCTGAAGGAAACAAGCAACTCCCCTATAGATCACTAACTTTGGCTAAAAACAAGAGAATTTTGAAATGACCGTGGTCTATCCATGGTCATAAGCAATTGTAATGAAGATAGGAGCAAAGTACATCAAAGCTAACATCCCATTATAATTGAGCACATCCACTCATAGAGAACATGAAAATACAACTTGAAGCATTTTTTAAATTAATTAATCAATGAAACAGAACACATACACCTAAATATTTTGATGTCATAAACTTTGAATCATTCGTTGTTTTGTTGAAGTGATTACGACATTTAGAGGATTTACACTAGAGACAAATATGATAACGTATGCGAGATGCTTTTAATAAGGAACCCTTGATTGTATTATGTTCAACTAAGTAAGCCCTCAACCAACTACAATATATCATAGGTCTATTTCACAATGGATTAGCCCAACATCCTAACATATAGGTTGACCAACCCAACCAATTAACTAATAGGAGGTATGGTTTAGTAACAATGAATACCTCACTTTGTTTGGCATAAACCACTTGTAATTGCTCACTTCGTTTGGACACATCACTCCCTTCATTTGAATTAATAACATCCACGAAAGTAAAACTAGTAAAAACTCTGCATGTGCTTATGTTCAACAAAAGAATGGATTCTAAGAGAAAAACTCCATGAATTACCTTAAGAAGCCAACAACCTAAATTAGACATCCAACATGTTATAAATGTGGAATATAATCAATATGTCATTCTCTTGTATATCAAAATGGGGAGAAACATTGCCTTTTTATAGTCGAAGATTAGGGCTCATGTCATCTCAACATTATTACACAATCCATTGATAACACTTCTCTTTTACACGTTGCAATGACGAGGTGATGCATTCTCAATGAGTAATACCAATATATTGGGAGTTGTTTTAGAATAAGGGCAAGGCCAACACGAGGTCAAATCTATATATTTAAACTCACACAAGAATCCACAACATGGAAAATTGCAACCAAAAAATAAGTGAGGACACAAAAGAGACCATAGGAGCTCCAAGAGTGGCCCAACGGGATAGAGGAGGAGTTACAATGCAAATGATTGTTTTTAAATCAAGAAAAACTTCTTCAAAGCACTCTAACGGGTATGGAAGTGTACTTGGTATGTATTATTGATGCTTGTGATTAATTATTATGATGGGATTAAACTCAAGATTTATTATTCATTGCCCCCCTCAACACAAACAAATAATATGTAAGTAATTGTTTTCTAAAGTATTGAAGTGTCTACCAACCATGATATTGAAGCAAGTAAAATAATATGCAATCAATGATTTTGTGAATCAATGAGTCTCTACCAACCATATGATGCAAGCAAGCAAGGAAATTCAAAGTACCCAAATTAATGAAAAGGAAACGAGAACAAGGCATAAATAAATTAACATGTGACAAGGTTTCTTCACACGTGTTTTTGGAAGGTGCATAGATACAACATGGTAAAAAGGAAGGGTCATATTTATCCTTATAAATGTGAAAATATTATTGAAAACTTTAGCAGAATGAGTGATTGGGGTGATCTAATGATAGCAAGGTTTGGATGTCATCTCTTCCACAAGTTAATTGTGTATGTGTGCGAAAAATTTGTGTGGACTTGGATTATTAGAAAATGAGGATGAATTGGTCAAATTATATTAAGCATGGGTTATTAGGGGAGAAATCCACTGCCATGCAATTCAAGGACAAGTTCAAGGACAAGTTTGATTCCTTAGTGACACCCCAATGAAATCCATAAATATACATAACTATAACTTTATGGATATAAATATATAAAACAAACGTAAATTTGAGCTCATTAAAAAAGTTGGGTAACATGGAACTTCATTGCCAAAGAATATAATGAAATGTTTGATTACTATTTGAGACCCCAATGATTCATGACACATTGCTCCACTATCAGACAAGGTAAAGAAGACAAGTTTGACCAATAAATGACACCATAATAAGGTTATGAATAATTAGATTGTGTGAGATCAATTAGGTCAATTTTAAGGCATTCGACTTACAATAAAAGTTAGCATACTCAAAATTGACTAAGAGAATACACACCCAAGACCATGTCAACAAGTGAATTAATTGATCATATGTAATTGATTGAGAGGAAGATGAACACATACACACCCATATGCGAAGCACCTAAGTAAAAAATGTGCCCCTAGACCAAAAATTGCAGGATGATAACTGTAAAAGCAAGGCTTTACAAGATGGTAAGGACAATGATAAAATCATGGTCATAAAAACAAAGTGATGAAAATGGCACATGTGAGATCACAAACCGAGTTACAACCCACAAAATGTTGCACAAACATTAAATCATAAAGGAATTGTTAGAATTAAATATGAAATGCAATGCAAGTGATACAAGTATGTTGGTTAATATAGTTGTAAATAATTCTCCTTGGTAATGTCATTGAATTTCCCTTAAGTGATACATACCATACATGTGTGTGATGCCATGTAGATAAAGGGGACTCATGGAATCCAAAATCATAGTTTGGAAAACAAATAGAGGCACCAATGAATTTAGGATATCCAAATATAGTATTTAACTATTTATTTGCAAAAAATTGTATATCGTACAAGAAACAAACAAAATATGTTTATTTTTGTAAAAATTAAATGTAAATGGTAAATAAAACAAGATACCAAAGCCATTTTACTTATGGGTGGCATGACAAGCGAGTAGTTGGCAAATTGTTGGCTAAATTGTTTACTAGTGATGAAAATGGATCCTAAGGTACAACACAAATCCTGTTATGTGAATATATGTCTTGATGTCAAACACGAGGGAAACCACTTAGCGAGAAATCATTGATGAATGACATATGATGAATGCAAGGAAAATTACAGACGATGAAAGTAAGTTCCAAGATGTTATTGATATGTAGGTCTATCTCCCAAAACTATATGTTGCAATTGATAGGACCTACCAATAAGAAGCAATGATGAATCCTTCCATACCGACACAAGATCAATAAGGATTGGGTATTAATGTAAACTAGGAACAAATTAACTCGAGGAATGGTAAACATGGATATTTAGGATAGTCAAGGAATGATCAACAAAGGTTATTAACTCAGAACCTCTCTTGAACAATAGTACAACATAATGGATGACCATCAACGTAGGAAACATTGAGGTACAACTCCATAATATTGGGAAGAGTAACCAATCATGAAGAGCTCGATTGCAAACTGAAAACCATGGTGCAAATCCTAAGGTAGTACCAATTCCCAACTATAGAGATAATATACTTAAAACAAGTGATTTTTCCAAGGATAACACATACAACTACCAAACTTCATAAAATGATAATAAAAATCTTGATTCTTCCCCCCTCCCCTATTTTTAAAATATTTGATATTTTTTTTTTTATCTTTTTCATATGATAAAAGTTTGAAAAGGAATAAAGAATGCTAAAATACAGTGGAGAAGGGGGGTGTTGTAGGGAAAGCTACTAAGTTCCAAGCACACAAAACATACCTATGCATGAAATAAGTAAAAGTTGGAATGTAAGTTGTGGATACCTATAAGCATATCCCCTCTAGGGTGAAGTAGGTTTGAAAGTAGCCCCTGGGGTGTAGATAAATTGGCAATAGAGTGCACTATAAGGCACTCGTGATGTCGCTAGTTCAAACATTGACTAGCCCCATGTATCGCATTTGGGATAGCGTGGGTATGCCTGGAGGGTATAGTGGTAGTGGTTGAAATTGACTCTATGTCATGCGAGTACGAGCCCAACCTTTTTTTCGATTTCACCAGATACAAAAAAAATAGGTTTGAAAATTCAAGCAAAATTAACAAAGGTGAGAAATAGAAAAGAATACAAAGGCACCGAGCAAGGTGAAGCAAACTCCAACAAAACATTAAGAAAAGTTGAGCAAGAAACAACAAGAAAAGCAACACAATCAAAACATAAAGACAAAACCATCAAGGTATGGCTAGAAAAATATGAGTGCGAAGAATACAACTTTTTCTCAAACTCTATAGCGACTATCTAGGCCCTTGGGCCTACAAGAAAACTCGTTGTGAACACCAAAAATGAAAGAAGGATGCTAACTAGGGTGACCCATGTTAGATACGTGCTACTATTCAAGTGTCAGTGTGAAAAATATAAAAAGGGTTGAATGCCTCGACTTGATAGGTTCAACCTTAAGTTATAAGAGCTCTAAATATGACAAAATGTATTATGCAAGGCGAAAAACCTGTCACTCTGCCAATTTTAGTTTTATACCTTAAAATAACAAATGAAATCAACACTATAGAAAGTGCTAGATCAAGCACCATCGATTCCTACAAACATAATCAGTCCTTTCTTGGGGTCAAATACATCTAATCGATGAGCTAGAAACCAAAGAACGACCTATTCCATAGGTTAAAAATGTATTTTCCACAATATATTTGAGTAAAAAGCAAAATAAATAGGGTAAAAAGAATGCAATTGTTATTTTTCACCTTGGAATTTGAAACCCATTGAGAAAAACTATCCTAAAGCTAAAAATTTCTGAAATCAAATATGGCAAAGCCATACAACAATTTCTAGATATGATCATCCTTTCTTCAATTTCATTAGTCTCCTTTTTAAATTTTTGGTTTTTCCTTAGGGCGTGGGAGCCTATATATATATATGTGGTTTTGCGCCCACAAGGGGTCTTATGCACCTATGCAAGCAAAAGGCCCTACCAACAAGTGAGTAAAATACTACTCGTGGGTGCCTACTACTACATCCAAAGTAGGCCATGGGCACACCCTAGATACCAAATATAAACATAAAATCAAATAAAAATTAACAATGGCACTATTTTTCTCTATGTTTTTCCATTGCTACAAGTAGGATGAACTTGCAAGAATGGAAAGGGAGGGAACATGAGCATGATCACATTTAAGCATTACATGATGAGGTTGTGATTAATTCCCCTTAGTTGCGTGACTTGTTGAAGTTCTTTAGATGCACTAGTATGAGGGGTAGTTTGGAGTTGTTATAGAGGCTAGTAGGATTATGTGATTTTCAAATTTAGAGATCATTGTTGAGGTCCTTGAGATCCAAATTAATGACATATGATTCTTAACAAAAAATTATTGTCATGGTGAGCCAATAAGTATCAAGGGAGGAGGTCGTAGAGGCACTATTTAGGTGTCCAAGAATACATAGAGTTATGCTACTCCACTAGCATGGAGAAGGTCAACAACTAGATCCCCATAAAGGATGTCGTTGACACTTCTCTAATCACAATACTCTACATCATCACTTGAGTAGTGGGGTCTACCTCGTGACATTTAGCATCACAACCACATATGCACTGTGCCATGAGATGTCTCACAACCAAGGGTTTTTACTAGAGAATGACACTTCTAGCCGACCTGAAGACTGAACTAACTAATTGCAAGAACGAGTGGCATCAATACTTCAATTGTGGGAGCATTTTATGATCGTTCGTTTTTGAGAGGCACCCATTGATCTGGCCACATATTAGTATAGTGGCATCATCTAGGTTGAGAGATCCCAAGATGATGTATTGACCAAGAGGAGGATAGGCCATAAATGCCTTAACAAGGCATTCTTTGATTAGTGGGTGAGCTAGTTGGTCAATATATGGGACTATACACATGTCAACTCTAAATTTTAAGGTGACTTGGACTTGCCATTACCCCCTAGAGCCTTGTGGGGCCCTATTGGTGAGAACACCTTATTGAATTTTATGCCTAATGTTTTTTTTTGGTTATTTTATCATATATTTATGTGTGCATGATCAACTACCAACTTGAATAATTATATAGATTTGGGGCTTGTACAATCAGTCGGTTTCCTAAGGAACCACTATTGACATAAAGTAGAGGAGGAGATGTAACCAAAAGGTCCCAACTATACCATTAAAAGCAATGGATGTAGCAAAGGTTGAAATGATACTTTGAAAGGTGCAAAGAAACCTTGAGGGACTAACCCTTGGCTTGTCAACGACTTGGGAAACAAAGGTTTGTTTAGATTTGTAGCATCATATTGTGGGGGTGCCCTCACCTTGGTAGAAGATCCACACCATGTAGTTACATGAATTATTTGTTATTAAGAACACCTCAATTCCAAGTTAGAGGAGTAGACCTCCTTTTTTAAACCATTTTTTTGTGGACAAATATGCCCCTTTTTATATCATTATAGGTTGTTGAGCCCACTTCGTATCAATATTGTACATTTTGTACTTGATGATTATCTAGTTTATACATATACAAAATTTTTCACTACAAGGAAAAGACCGCCTAGTAGAGGTTCTTGTGGAGGTTTTTAGTGTTACAAGATCAGGAAAAAATATTAAATAAAAACATGCTAAAACCTCTATTATTTATAGGAAAGGATTTAACAAATGTTTCGTACAACTAAAAAATTTGGGTGGCTAGAGTTTCCAATGCAAGTTTTTATTTTAATGTGTTTAGGTCAATAAGATGCATTGGTGCACCCACAATCAATATGCAATGATGCTTATTATATTATATTTATAAAGTAGCAATGCATATTATATATTTCAAAAGAATTGGTGTGTATTATATGTGTAAACTCAATGGTGCGTATATCATAGTGAGCACCATAAAGTCTTGTAATGATGACGATACGAATATAAACACATGGTACCATTGAAGGGAACAATCTTGTTGTTGTTGTTGTTGGGAGCTCCACTGCTCTTATTGCAATTATTAGCACTAGTGTGTTTGTTCATGTATATAGCATCGATGCGTAACAAAAATTTAATTGCTTTGGTGTGTAAATATGAACTAGCTACACCATTGCATTCAAATGAATACAATGCATCGATATATTTTAATGTTGAATTTATCCACATTGTAGGTATGCAAATGCAACATGTTGATTTGAAATAAAATTTCAATTAATCATCAACAAACCAATTCTTTTATAATAATATTGAGTTTTGTATTCTAATTAATGCAATGGAATAAGGAACCCATTTTATTATTTATGAATAAGGGACCCTTTGTCAAACAAAATGGGACAACATAAAGGTCTGTGATAATCCAAATATCAATAAGTAATTGCTACAATTATTGGTAACATGTTGTCATCCAATTGGGACAATATGTCTACATTAAACAAAATGTATGATTTTCATAGACAACATTTTAAAATATACAACTCATAACATTCAATTATATCGATCATCATTTGTCACTCAAACTATTGCCATTGTTTGAGTTGCATGCGTCCCTCATTTATTCATCACTTGTAGGGGATATTGTAGTTGGGTTATTGTAATGAACTAAATGAACTGGCGATGACCTCTCTCCAAAATATAATGTCTATAAGGAGACCAAGGATTCGTCAATAACTAACAAAACTGCATATATAGGCAATGAGGCTACATATTTTACTAGTGGAGGGAGGGAGAAAGCACCCATCAAAATACGAGTCTTTAAACATACCGACACCCATGGTTTCAAACGAGGAATTGGATATGTCGATGAATGGAATATTTTTACCATATTTGAAAGGAGGATCAAGAAGGCAATAAGAGAGTTGGTCAATGGTAACAATTTATCCTTGATAAGAAAATTTCTCCAACTTCATTCTAATAAAAGGTTATACTCAATAGAAGCATCATCTACTTTGAGTTCTATGATGACCATCTTACATCCTAATTTGACAAGGAGCTTCAATATGTTTCCATCAAGTTTGAAAGATCTACCATTAGAGGATTTCAAAAGCATGGTCAAGGGAGAAAGATCAAGGGATCCCAATGCTGTCCACACTGAAAGAGACATGACATAGGTAGAGGATCCTTTATCTACAACACACCTGAAGATGTTCATGCCATGACAAGAAATTTGGATCTAAAAGGCAACATGGTGATAGAGTCTAGACATAGATCAATCCAAGTTAAAATTTATTAGCCTAGCATCATAAGGGTCTATATTGCCAATAGCATTCAACAATGCTTTTCATTGTGTAAAGAAGTTATAGAGGGCCTCTGTGGTGGAAATGGTGCGTGATGCATGGGATAAACCTTCCACAAGGTTATAATTTGGTCAGCTTGAGCATGAGGCTTGTGCATGGTCCTATGCAATACACCTTTTAGAGGGCGATGCATCTCGTACAACAAAGGTTTCTTATTTGGAGAGGCCTATTCAATAGCGACATAAAGGCTTCCTTCTCATCTAATATAGAATTTAGAGCATCGTGTTATGAGCCCATGTCAAGACATTATCATCTTCTCTAGAGATATAAATGTTGTCACTTGATGGGTTGTTCCCTTGATGAGGGGAATTTCAATTGCTTCCTTACAAAGGGTCCAAATTATTTTTTGCAACTAGTTGTTACTGCTAGGTGTATAATGGATTCTTTAGGAGTGCAAATTGTTGTTTTTGAGTAGCACATTGAGCTAACAACCTAAGATTCCTCAAGAGAAGTATGTTGGTGTGTAAGATGGTCTTGCACACAAAGTTTACAAGGAAACTTCACCTTATTCTTATTTTTCTTTCCCCTGGTGTTGTTATTGTATCATTTCAATTAATTGTTGTATTATCTCCCTATCACTTATTATTATTATTATTTTTTCATTGATTTTTATTTTTACCTCCGGTACCTTGCTAGTTTCCTTTCCAGTTTGATGATTGAATTGCATTGACGTCTGAGGTCAATATGGGAGTCCGTGTAGGTGAATCACATGAAGTAAATTCAATAGAATTACCATGTATGGACATTTATCTCATTCAGTTCATGCCTTGACTCACCACCATATTTTCGGTGGATATTATCACACTACTGGAATGACGGCTTGGTGTGGTCTTCTCAATATTTGACCTAGATGCATTGGGTATGATTTCATAGAGCATCCTAGATTGTGAATATACCAAGTCTAATTGATGGGATTTTAATATCTCTTGCTCTTCAATAAATACTCCAAGCAATGCAACAACTTTGGTAATGCGAGGTAAAAGAGACTTCACAGACTAGTCTATGAGAAGATGTTCTGGAATATTGGCTCTGATCATCCTCCATCTCCTTTTGCATTCATATATATGATATACAATGTGTGTAGCAGTGTTTCATCATAAGGATGTCGGATATTTCATTCTCGTTTCATAATAGATTAGTAATTAGAAGTTTGCGAGGAAAGCAATTTGTAAATACATGAATGAGTTTTGAGAAGCTATGATAACTCAATTTACCATTTCACATCTATGCCTATCAGGGTTCACTAGAAAAGTCTCAACACTCCTCCATCTGGTTGAGTCAACTAACACCACATTGGAAAGTCATAACATGGTTTGCAAGGTCTTTCCCAACTTACCTCCAAACTCAAGGACGCCTAAATACAACTTTTTAGGCATGGTTAACCAAGTTGGATCACGATTAATATGTATGCTCATTAATATCAATAGATCTGTTAGGTTCAAAGTTACCAAAAATTGCAAGGGAGATGTAAGTAAGGAATTAGGTCACCTAGGTTAATACCTGACATCCCACTCAAAAGGGAACTCCCACCTAAATTATTTCCACCAATGATGTCCCACCATTTTTGACTAGCCCAATGCTCATCAAGAAACTTACACTAGGGATATATCCATGACTAGTTGGAATTTCGGTATTGGGAGAATTTCCACCTTGGCATGCATCCTTGTGATGAGAGTATTCCAACTAACTACTAACATTCATGTAGGGATGTTTCTACCACTCACAAGAATACAAGTAAAGGCATTAGTTCCACAAACATGCATTCCTATAGGGGCATGTTTACTACCCCTGATAGGAATATTTCCATTGGCGGGATTTCCACCTCCAAAAACTGAAGTAATAACAATATTTTCCATAGAGAATTTGGTGGATTGATTATTGTTTAAAAATGAAGAAACATTGTTCCTTTATGAAAACTTGTTTGCATGACCAAGAGGAGTGTCTTGTGAACCCATGAATGAAGGGTTAAAGTTTTATGCAAGAGTGTTATCTACATCTTGTATGATCAATAGATCAAAATATGTTTGTGATGGAGGAGGACGAACTTCTTCACCTCTCTATGGAATACCCTCTAAGACAAGAATGTCATCTTCTTCTTAAAACAAAGGTTCTACATGAACCTTCCCCTCAGTTGTAGGGTTGTTCAATGTGGTGTGTGTTTCTTATGACTTGCTTGAAGAGGACCTATAAATGTCAAGAATGCACCTCATCAGAGGAAGCCCCATGAATTAGGGATGAAGACCTTGGTTGTTTTACCACTGGTAGGATGATTGATAAGCCACTTTGAAAGAATCAAAACTCAGTGAAAACTATAAATTTCTATTTATCAAACGAAATTTCTATGGCCTTCTACTGGGGTGAAGCGAAATAACAAAAACTGCACACACTTTCTAAAAATACTTTCTAGGGTATAGCAAGGGAAATTTTCCATTTTAGGAACTAGCCCAAGGTGATTAAATCCTTGGGTCCAATTTGTGAAATTCTGAAAAGGGGCATTCTAAAGGTCATTTTTCCATGATGAGGGCCCAAGTCCAACCAATGTAGGTCGAGAGATAGTTATTGTAATCTCCCAAAATCTCCATCCAAGGTGCAATCTACCTCAAACAAACGATACCTTTGAGGAGAGGTTCAAAAAATATTATGGATATGTTGGAAATATTGTTGTCATTGATGTCAAAGACAGGGGGTGCCTAAAAGATGTCCAAGATAAATATTACAAGCCTACAAATGTCCAAGATAAATATTGCAAGATGGAGATTGTTAAAAGTATTGTTTTTGGTTAATTTGGATACCCTATCTTTGAAGGCATTTTTACCCTACATACCTAGCTCAAATGGGAGCACAAGTCACATGCTTGGAAATGTTATTTCAATATCTTTCCAATGATATATGTTATTCCCTCTAACTCCCTAGGAACGAGGATATATGAGTTTTTCCGTCGGACAACCCAACCAAAAAATTGAGGTCGACCTAGAAAGTGGGGACATAATTACTATAAATATAAGATGGATTTTTGCATTTGGAGTGAAACCAAGAAATATATCAAGTATGAGGTGTGCTAAAGGTGTTGGGGTGTCTTTATGGTGTGCAAGAGAAGTCTAATGGATTCTCTTAAGGTCTTTCTTATTCTCAAGGTATGTTATAATGTTGTGATGTTGCTGTGAGGTTGTGATGTTGTCGTGTGCACTGCTACGAGGTTGTGTTGTTGTCGTGAGGTTGTGATATTGGCGAGAGTGGATGTTGCTGCAAGTGGATTTTGTCATGACTGGATGTTGTCGTCAAGGGTTTTTTTCGTTAGTGGATGTTGTCGTCAGTGGATGTTGCTGTGAGTGAATGTTGCCATCAGTGGATGTTTCCGTCAGTGGATGTTGCCATCAGTGGATGTTTCCGTCAGTGGATGTTTCCATCAGTGACTATTTACATCAGTGATTACATTCTGAGAATGATGCCATGAGGCTTGGTGAAGTCAAAATTATTATATGTGTGAATATCACATATTGGTGTCTACACATATCTTATTGAGTTGGTGCTCTTTTTAGGATATTGGTGTCTCCAGTAAGTTGGTGTCTGCATCTTGCTGAGTTGGTGCTCAACTAAGGATATTGGTGTCTTCGGTAGGTTGGTTCCTACATCTTGTTGAGTTGGTGCCCAATTAAGGAGATTGGTGACTCTAGTAGGTTGGAGCCTACAATATTTGTAATAGTATGTTGGTGCCTACAATATTTGTAATAGTAGGTTGGTGCCTACAAACATTTATAAAGATAAGTTTTTGTGGTTTTCTCCCACAAGGGTTTCCACATTAAACTATGTTCATTGTGATTTCATTTTATATGTGATTCTTATTTCTCAGCCAATGATATATTGATGAATAGTTAAATAAAGTAAAAAGTATCATATACTGATTCACCCCCTGCTCTCAGTATAAGCATAAGCTCAACATGATCTACCTTAGGCACCATTAGCAATTTCTATAAGAAATCACCTCTATGGAACCTAGTAAAAGCTACTATGTTTTCATTTTCACAATAGATAACTAAGATGAACAATTAGGGGTTAAACATTCATGTTGGGTAGGGACATATGAAAATTTACCCCACAATAGAAACTTTAGAAAGAAGGCATCACTTTAAGTAACTTTCCAATTATTCCAAAATATCATATTGCACATTCACCCATGTCTAAGTGCATTTGGATATCACAACACTTAAGCAACTTTAACCTCATGCTTGATGCCTATGTTAAAGGTGCTTTCCTAACAAATATTTCTTGCTTACGAGGCTTGTCTCATAGTTAGTCAACTTATACTTCCAATGTAAGTGGCCTTGGATAATTAACTCTCCAAACCTACAACTAAGTCCCTACAACCTAAACTGTAATGAGTTTTATAGCATTAGAAATAGGTCCAATTCCTTTTATTAACATTTCTTTCAGGGGTGTATTTTTACTTAGAGGGGTGTGGGGGATGTGAATATGATGTTTTGAAAGGAAAAATCCAAACTAGATAAAAGAGATATGCAAAAGAAAACTTTCTTTTGGAAATCAAAGGTTAATGTCACATAGATCTTTGTTGTGGATTTCTTTTCTTAAAATATAAATATTTTTATGATCCTTATTTCACTTCAAACTTTATTTTTTAAAATCTACAAGAATGTGCAACTACTATTATGCTTCGTTCACACAATACTATTTCTCATGAAAAATTACAATCTTTCTAACCACATGAATCATAAAATGCAAGGACACTTTTTTTCTTTTCATTTTTGTGGGAACAATCAAGACTAAACAAATTCATTATGCTAAATCACAATACTTAGAGAAAATCAAGACTGCTTTTGATCTCCTATTAAAACCAAACACTACTAAAGGGAAAGAATTTTATTTTTTAGTTTTTCAAAACAAAAATTATGAATTTTTCCTTTAAACAAATGAAGACCAATAATGAAAAATGATAAACAACTGAGAAGAAAAAAAAGACTCCTATGGCCTAGTACAACGATAGAAGGAGACAATTACAGGGAAAAACATTGAATTTTCATAATTGGACTTAAATAAATATTAAGTTTCTCTACCATACGAGGATGCTTGTAGGGGGTTAATCGAAATCACAAGAGCTTCCCATGCCATGTTGAAAAACAACCTGCAAGCCAAAAAGTGTGCTCGTGGTGGTAATACGAGCAATGTGTAGGTGCCCACGATTGTGTTTGAAATTGCTTGGAATCAAAACATAGAAGAAGAAAATACAACTAATGAAGTTTAGACCCATAAATCCTTCTCTTGCTTCTAAGGTTCACTAAAAGGCTCTAAAGGTTTTTTCATGCATATTTAATACCTAACTGAAATAAACTAGAAGAAAATACCCATCCAAGGTTCAGTAAAAGGCTCTAAAGGTTTTTTCATGCATATTTAACACCTAACTGAAATAAACTAGGAGAAAATACCCACCCAAAAAAGGAGGAATTCTAAGAATCCTTCCCTTGAGAAGTCGTCATTTCTGTTAAACGGAAAATAGCTAAGGCTAATGGATTTACCTTGAACAAGAGGTTTGCTTCTTGCTGACATATTAGGATAGACAAATTTTTTTGTTTCTCAAATTAGATTAATACAAATGAAGTACTATGGTAAAAGAGAGACATAACACCTTTTGGTCATTGGTTCATTGTTTTCAAATGTTGGTCAATAGCTTGAATACCCAACACTTGGTTTCTTTGAACACCAACACACACACTCAAATTCGCAATACCCCTACTCTTTCTTTTAATAATAAATCAAATCAAATCATAATGATGGATTCAAATGTGATTAACCTATTGTAATCAAGAAAACAAATTTACCAATTCCATTATATGAACAATATGTGTTACCGATTAACCACAAATTAGCTTAGAATCTCGGGGAGGGGAGGGTGGAAAATTGAGATATATATTATAAAACTTAGAAGTTTACAACAAGATTGAATACCTGCTCATGTTGCTTGTGACCTCCTTTCCCAAGACCGAGTTCCTCCTGCCTTGACCTTGTTCAAAATTTCACTCAATTCAAGGACTTGGATGACTATACAATAGGGAAACCAAAGCTAGCTTTGAATTACCCTACGTATTATAGATAAGACTTGCATATAATTATATAGGGTTTCTCTTAGATAAGAGTTATTACAATTAAATCCTTATCCTAGTCTTTTGAGGGTTGGCCAAGATAATTCTTCCCATCCATGAATCTTTTATTTATACCTATATAAATAAGTTCATGTGGTTTAGGACTAAAATTGACAACTCACAATTGTACTTCACTTGTGCATCTTGCTCAAAACCCATATAATTTGTACTTTATATATATATATATATATGACAAAGTCCCTATAAGACTCAAAATCACAGAGGACTTTACAAGTAATGCTTTCACCAATTTTGATCAACAATTTAGGTTAGGGATGACCAAATAAAGTTATAATAAGCATAAATCAATACACAAGGGTGTTAATAGGGAAAAACACAATTTTTATAATTCCATATCTCAAAAAACAAAGGAACCATAATACTTTGTTTAAAGATCCCAAATTGGAGATACACTATCTAAGTAGAAGAGTCATTTTGAATATTAACTAAAAAAATATTAGTAGATCGTGAGGCTTCAATACTTTAATACACGATTTGATCACTCAATAAAAACAATAGATAGGTATCGACAATTAATATAAATAGAATGAGACGACGAGGAGCGCTGTATGTGGCTAGGGTTTTACCCTAGCCATCATTTTCCATGAAGTTTGGTTTTCAAGAGCCATGTGATTCTCATTTGAGCTCTATATTCAACCCGTGTGTTGTTCCTTTGATGCTCATAATAACGTGGATCTATGTCCTAAGATGCTCGATTGGAGATAACACCACTGCTAGGTATGTTTAATGGGCCAGAGAATGGATCCTACATATGAGATTGCAACACTCAATTTCTTGGACAACTCTTCAAACTTGACAAAGCAATCTTTCCCATTGATGGATAAATTTGTCAACATGATGGACTCCATTCCTCGGATGGAGATCCAATGTCAAAACTAAAGAAATAATTCCCTCATTCTTTCAAAACAAGCATTGATTGGAAATTTCACATGCCTCTGGCCCAACCTAAAAATTATAGAATAATCCTTGGCAGAGCAAGGGAAGCCCAAAATTAAAGACCAAGTAACTTTATTTGCATGTAGCTGAGGTTTTTTTTTTTTTTTTTTAGAAATGAAGATCGAAAATTGATATTTCGATCAAGTCATTATTTAATGGGACCTTGTGGCATGCTATTGTCACATTGGTCAGTGGACTTCAACCTCTAAGAAGTTATTTCTTCAACCTATGTTTGTGTAAGGTTGCCACACCTCCCTCTCATATTTTGGGATTCATAAATCTTTAGAGCTATAGGGAACAAGTTGGGTCGATACATTGATCAAGATGAACCAAAAGGGAAATGATATAACTATGCTAGAAAGTGTGTAGAAGTGGACTTGGAGAGGGGACTTCCAGAGGCATTGTAAATAAATATGGAACTGGAGTCACCAACATGAATTATACTATGATTATATTCCTTTTAAGTGTAACTTTTACAATGAGTACGAGAACTTTGCTAAAACATGCCTAAAGAATCAAGAAGCTTGACTTCATACCAAGCATGAGATGAACCCTCTCAATCAATGGGAGCAAAAACCATTTGGGATAATGATTAATGCAAAAAAAAGAAGACCAAGGTACCACAATTCCCAAGCACAACTCGATAAGAATCACTCAGGACAAGTTCCAATTGCTTTGAGGCTGTTGAAAATTTAGAGGTTCTTGAAAAATAAAGTTTGGATATGGAGGAACAACCAATTTAGGGTGATATTGAACCCGAACCCCCTAGTATGTCACATGGAGGTCCCTCTTCCATGCCCCATGGAGGTCACAAGATCGTCCAAGCCTTAAAAGAAGCAGAAACTCCACAACTCCCATAGGTGGGATATGAAAAGAGTACCCCTCTTGCCCAATAGGTCATTTCAAAAATGAGGAATGGATCCTTAAGAGGGAAAGGACACTAGGAATGCCCAAAATTCCTCGATCAAGAAACATATATATCTTACAACAACTTTTAGGATTAAAGGCCCCTCATGTTTTGGCTCCTCTTACAAAGGGGTGGAAAACCAATCGAGATATTTCAGAGATATAATAAGAAAATAACAAAGCAAGTGATACTAAAACATTGCTTGCTGGCATGTTTGAGTTTTGGAATTACTTCTCAAATGATATGTCTCATAGAGTTGTAATGTTTCGTGAAGTTTTATTTTTACTAAAGCAATTCATTCAACAATATTCTAGTCAAACATATAGTGATAAGCATAAGATAGTAATGCTAGCACAATCAACAGACAATAATTTTGAATTTTTGAGAATATTTGAAGAATGTATGATAGACTCCATCTATATAATCTATATTATCATGTTGGACAGTTCAACCACAACCAATTTTTAATACAAATCTTACTTGTTTTTGTTTAAAAAATAATAGCAAATAGTTCTTAGATGTGAAATAAGAATCAAGAAGGCCATGAGAAGGTCACTTGAGAAAACCAAATTGATCAATGGCTTCAAACATGCTCCTAGGTTTCACAAGACATATATAGATCCTAAAAAAGAGGGATATAATACCCATGATTGACATGAGGTCACAAATTTATCATTATTTGCATTCATGCAAATATTCCAAATATATGGGATGAAAAGAAGGAGCCTTATGTTTTCCCAAAACACCGCAATCAAGTTCTTTTTTGCTCGAATATGTTGGATAGGGATTGGTGGTTCCTACTAAGGCATGATTCAAAATTAAAACATTTTTTTGAGAACAACAATGTTATCATGCCAAGCGAGGAAGATAATTAAGGTGATGACAACAAAGAGCGATATGTGCATGTTTTATTTCAACATTTTTGTTGTGGTTGTGTCATTTTATTATGGTTTTATATAATTGGCCAGTGACGCATGCATTCTTAATTGTCATAGTTTTACTTAGTTTTTGTCTATGCAATGATAGTTATCTAGAGAAACAATGGGCCCAAATCTTGGTAGAGAATAAAAGTACAATTGATAGTGATTTCACAAATGTTTAATGAGTATATCTAGGCATAGTTAGTTATTGGTAAGTTTCAATTATTCCAAAAATTGAATACAATACCAAATCATTTTTTCTTCATTTTATGATATTGGCCATGAAAAGTTAATAACCATTTACAACTACCATATTGAGAGAAAAAAAATGTTTTGGAACTTCAAGCTCTTTAATGAATTATGAATCATTATCGAGTGTAAGTTTTGGATGTTATGTCTTTTTGTAAGCTTGATATTAACAACTAGTATCATCAAGGTCACTATAGTTTAAGGTCTAATTTAATCTCTTTTTATATTTAATATAAAAAAATTAAAATTATTTTCATGATTTAATAGAAAATTTAATCATAGAAATTTGATTTTAAAATTAATCAAAGATGATTTATAACTATTTTCACGGTATAATATTCATGATATTGTCACTATATAAAATTGGATGAATAATTATTTAATTATATTTAACTATCAAAATTTTAATTTTATAAGATTAATAATAAGTTTAGTAAAAATATTTAAGAGTAAATTTTGAAACAAATGATTTAATAAAAAAACTTTAATCAAAATATTTGATTAAATCAATCAAATCACACAATGATTAATTGAATAATTTAATCAACGGTGTAAACAACTTTAATCAACATATTCTATCTCTCGAGACAACAAAGAATTCACCTTCAAAAAAAGTTAAACATTACAAGGCATTAACTGATTATACTTTTTGCAATCACAATCCAAATTATATGATTCGTGTAACTAGAGTTGAACGTTACATCACATCTCAATTTTAAATGATTGATACATCTAAAATTTAGTAGGGAAATAGAGAAATCTTTAATAATGTTAAATATTAACATACCAATAATACATTTATAAATCAAACAACATCGACATCAACATGATATGAAAAGGTGTAGTATATATAAATGATAACATCAAAATTAATATGTATGTCAAATATACATTGCAACAATTAATATGCGTGTCAACTATTGTTAGGGTTGCACCAAATCCAAAGGCATCAATACCTTCACTACATAAGAATGTTGATACACACTAATATAGATCTCCAAGATCTAAATGAGACAATAAGGTAATGTTTATAGAATCATTAGTTGGTGTAGTAGTAGGTGGATTGTTAGGCGCAACAACTAGTGTTGTAAGAGGGTTGATCAATGCATATGTAGGATTTGATGGTGCAAGTGGAGTTATTGGTGGCATTTTTTTTCGAAAACAATGAGAAAAATGTAAATTAAAAAGCTAAACTGGAAAAGTAAAATGGTGAAACTACAAATTAAGGTATAGCAAAGATTTTGGGATGTTTCAAAAATTTCTGAAATGAACTCGAATATGTTGTGGAAGAGTAGGACCGATGAAATCCAACGATTCGATAATACATGAAAGGGGGTGCTCGTAGAGGGATTAAAAGTGTTAGTGCTTGAATGTGTTCTTAGCATTAGAGGATAGTAAAAATGAAAATTTGTGTTGGCCCTTGACCAAGTTTTGAGGAAACATTGGTTGTGTTTGACCACTTTTGGGACTTCGACAGGCTGGTTGAAGATGGAGCACCCAGGTGGAGCTGAGATCGCGGGCTCTCACTTATTTTGCGGGCTTGTAGACCCAACAAAGGGTTACTAGGGTTTATGTAATGGGTTATGGGATGTCGGCCCATGGGTTTACCCATGATTAGGCCTTTTTCAAAATGTATAAATAAGTAGCTAAGCGATGTAAGAAGGGGTTGTTTTGGCTATGTGCACAATATGTTGTAAGTGTTAATGTTGGCTTAGTGCAAGAGGTTGTAAGTTGCTTTGTGCAAACAGACTGTGTAGAGTGAGGCTTTGTGCCTTGACCTGATTTTGGGAAGGAGGATTTGGTGTGCAACACGCAGATTTCCTATCCTTGACAGAGTTTTGCTATGTGGCTTTGTGCACAGGAGAAACTGAATGTAAGGAGATTGGAGACTAATAAAGAAGAAGAAGAAGTTGTTGGACGTAGCCCCACACTGGGGTGAACCACGTATATCCTGTGTCTTGTTGTGATTTGTGTGATGTAAATTATGCTATTTATCTGCTTATTGTTGTTGTTACAATGTATGATGAATGCATTTGATGTTGTTGCTTAGTG
This sequence comes from Picea engelmannii, assembly GCA_009831015.1. NCBI lineage: Eukaryota > Viridiplantae > Streptophyta > Pinopsida > Pinales > Pinaceae > Picea > Picea engelmannii. Next base: position 294,805 of record ML780980.1, on the reverse strand, counting down.
CTTAACGATATTAAAGATAAATGAATGCTAGATCTAAGCTAATGCTATGTTCTAAGTGATTAAAAGTGCTTGATCTTTATTGTTATTGCACTGATATGTAATAAGGGTTTAATCTGCGATGTGAATGAGACTCATGAACTAATGCATATTGTTGTCTAAGTGCTCTGCTAAGTGTTGTAATCACAGATCTATGTCCCAGCTTGGTTGTAGACACGTGAGTCCTACAACCCCCCCTGTCTCTACCTCGGGTGAGACTTCATCTGCTTCACAGGTGTGGCCGAAAGGGTCGGTAGTTAGGGTTTTGTTGGTGCGATGTTGAAGTGTTGAACTCTGTGTCTTCCCCTGTGCCAACAAATTGTTATGTTGTCGGGACTTGAAACTATGATTGCTGGGAACTGAAGAAAAGAGAAAGCTCTGTGCGTAAATCTGTCACTGTAGTGCACAATATTCTACTTGACTTGTGAATCTCTGTGCTAATAAAGAAACCTAATATGAAGAAAAGAGGTAATATCTTAAAGCTTTGTGCTCCGATAAGGGTAAGATACGTGAAAATTTTTGCTTCGAAAGCCTGAATCTAGGTATGTTTGATAGATTCTGTCCTAGTCTGAATGGTAGGGCCCAGTTAGAAGAAAGAATTGATCTGAATAGAGAAAGATATGTTATTCCTATGCATAAAAATAATTTTTGGACTAATAAGTGGATGCAAGAGCCTAGAAATAATTTTTGCAGATTGCAGGTCCATCACTGTGATCCCAGTGCGCTGTACAGTAAAGGCTGGGGCTCATTTAAAAGAAAGAGAGGATTGACATTGTGTTATAATTTCAGAAGACCGAGACATCTTGCTAAGAAATGACCTGGTACATGTCCTATTTTTCTTTATTGTAAAGTTATTGGTCATGAGGTTGAGGATTTCCCAAGAATGATTGCTAAAGTTGAAAAGATGAACACGAGACAAGAAAACTCTGAATAAAGTCAAGAGGGTAAGAGCATGTTGGGGAATCATAAAGAGATAGAGTCAAAGACTATGTTAGTAAAGTAGAAAGAAGTAATGGATGATCACATAGACATCAATTTACCCGATATCCTGACTTCGACATAGATTGTGTATTGGATGAAGAAACACACGTGAATATTATGCTAGAAAGCACTTGGGAAATTTTGGGAAGGCTTGCTATGATACCTTCATTGGGAAGGATAGGCTTGTTTAAAGGAAACATGACAACCCTATGTGGAAGAGTTACTAATATACCTATGATTGCTCATGAAACATCGATTGAAGGAGAATTTGAAGTCATTAAATTTGTTGAGAACAACGTCCCTTTTCCACTTTTATTAGGAAAGACTTGGATTAATACGGATCAGATCAAAAGGAAAGCAGAGGAGGAAGCTACATAACAGAAAAAACAAGAACTAAAGGACTTCATAACTAGAAAAATAGAGTGACTAATAGAAGAACAAGAGGATACGTTGAAGCAACAAAGGGAAAGGGAATTAGCTGTCGATGTTGAAAGAACACAGGAAGGCTTGAAGAACCCATCCATGCAGGAAAGAAGTATAGCCACCTTGGAAATAGTAAGAGAAGGGACATTAACCTCAGAATCCGTAACAACACATCAACCGTGCGAAGTCCTTTCACTAGGAGAGAATACGAATACAAATGGGAAGAGGATTCCAGAAATTGTTAAAGAAGCTCAAATCACAGGAAAGAAGGCCAGGAAGCTTAATAAGAAGAAAGTTAAGCTAGAAAAACTAGAGGAAGCTACAGAGAACAAAAGGAAGACTTTGGAGGAGGCAGATTTGTAGAACTTGAACCTCGATGGAATAACATAAAAGAAAGACTTCGGAGGAGGCAGATATGTAGAACTTGAACCTCGGTGGAATAACATAACCACGTAGAATGAGACTTCGCCACAACGAAACTATATGACCATTGGAGGCGCCCCGACCGTCAAAATGATGCCCCATAACGACTAGAAAATGTAGTTATGAGCGAATGGACCATTGAGACCATGCCATAATGGATGGATTCACATTGATGGATGCATTCTTGCCCGTTGGAGGAATCCGTTACGACGCTTGCTTATTTAACCTGTCGGACGCTGCGTTAGGACCACTTTTTGCCATCCGTGATTATCCAAGCTACCAGAAAATTGATTGTGTATCGCGAAGTGATTTCTATAACTCGCCATCCATTGGATTACCTTGCTTATCTGTATGCCTACCTGATCTATTTGTCTACAAGTGTGGATGTCGGGCGAACCTAGGGCGTTAGAGATATCTGTTAAGGAGATCCTTACGAAGATAATGGATGATAGACAATTTTTTGTAGGAAAACAGGCGTAGTTGACTGGGGGACTACAAGCATCCCCTTCGACTGGACACTGTTCTAGCCATGCTAACTCCATGAATGAGAAGAGAAGTAAGCATCGTGATGATTTGGCTAACGTGAAGTAGATCCCGTCGGTCTTGCCAAATTACAAACCTCCTTTGGCTGGCATGGTTAACCACGACAACATCCCACATGATTTTGAGTATACGTTGATCACTGCGTACATCCCGAAGGGGATACGCGTAGTTGGAACCCAGTTGGGACAGATCCCAGCTCTAAAGAACAAGGAATTTAGTCTCATTGACAGAAATAACTACGCCATGCTCACGCCCCATAGGTATTTGATGAAGACGACTGGGAAGAAGCTGCACATAGTCTCCCAGCCGCGGATTAAGGAGCTCGCGTAGTCAACGATACTGAACGTGATGAAGATCCCTCACTTTGGTCGACATTAGGAGGTTAACGCTTGCGTTAAAATACTTCTGTCGTGCTATCATGGAGGATATCTATGGATCGACAGGCACATTACTGTGGATTTGACGCTGATCCACCTGATCACATGACTGAGCATGCATGAACCAGACCCTCAACAGTTCTACCCAGGGAAGACTTCAGATCGCTCCCTGGCACATCGCATAAAGGAGGATTATGGCGATGTAGAAAAGGGAAAGCGAGGCTACAAGGTAGCCTCTATCCAGGATGGCGCAGTGCACCTTGCTTGCTAACTTATAGATGGCAAGCTTGTCAGAAAGAACTGCCCGACATAGGTCACTGGGTTCGTAGTGGATCTCGCTGGGAAGTGCGTGGAGGGGATGCAAATGAACTAGGGAGTTACCTTGTCAAGGAGCTCGAGAAAGACTGCCGCAAAGTGTAGGATCAAGATTATGAATTCCATTTTAGCTGGTTACTTGTATTGATCGCATTTGTCACTTGGGAGTTGCCAGAAGGAGAGACATTTCCAGAAGTTGAGCCATCGGAGCCGTTGGCCGCAAGGTTCTCCACCTTGTGGTATACAAATGACATGTCGAAGCATTGGTAGTCGAATGATGTGTTCCATGCCTAATACCAACAACTGAAGCATGCTATTGAGGCATTCCCATGCATGACACCGAACACATTGCACCAGTACATACCGCTAGTGAAGTTCCACGCAGATCGACACTTTATCTATATCACTGCGCGTAGGGATGAGAGCAAGGAGGACTTACAGTCCTATTATAAGCTGACCGACGAAGACATGGATGAGATCACCAAAGAATGGATGGTGGAGTTCCTTGTACCAGTTGAATATGCAGAGCTCTTCGACGCAGACATCATAGGAAGCCCCTTGGATACCTGGGTCAAGCATGACAAACAGACTAGCGCGAAGAAAAATAAGAAAAAGGGAGGAAGTGCAGAACATAGAAACTGATGTGGAGGACAACGCTTCGGAGGAAAGTGGGCCTGACTCGCTCGCATGAGGAAGAGGAGATGAGTAAATCAAGAAGGAGGAGGGGAAGAAGGGGAAAAGCAAGGAATAGGTGAATATACACCGCCGAAGGACCCCCCTACCGAGGTAGAAACATCAAAGAAAAGGAAGGTTTCCCTGTGTTAGCACTATGTAAATCTATCCGATTGAATAGACAAATGACATAGGTAACTATTTCAACCAGCTTTAGAGCTGAGGCACTAACTTGCTCAACTCAGAGATGGATCTCTCGCTTCACTTGATATTTCATTGATGGATTGTGGCTAGATTTTGATTGTTTTTTTTTGGGGGGGGGGGATTTATAAAATTACTGAAGAAATCAAGACAACATTTGGGCTATGGAGTCAGGAATGAACAATGCATCGACAAATCATGAAAACTATCAAGAGGAAAAGGCTAAATGAGGCGATGTGTCTGAGTTTAAATCTGAAATTTGCATGGCATCAGAGGAAAACGAAACATATAACTGCATAAGAGCATATTAAAATGAATTCTGAATTGGTTAAGAAGAAATACACCTAGCCGAAAATGCTAATCCAAGAGCATCGTGTGATGAATTCTGGGCTTTTGATTCTCCAATTTAGACAGATGAAAGTGTAAATGAAATAAAAGATCACAGGAATTACATACCATGAAATAATACAGAACTCATATCACAGCCAATTAGAATCTTTTCATAAACAGTTCAAAAATCTGCTTCTGCATTTGTATATTCATTCTAGCTCCAAAGTTTTACAAAGTCTTCCTGCTCAGAGGGTAGGCTCCTCTTTTATCCATGCTTTCTATATCCTCGAGATGATATATATATATATATAGAGGAGTTACTTTTGGAATTCAAAACGATTAAACTAGTCCATAATTCTAAAAATAGAGGTCAGTTATAAAAAGGAGTAATGTATAACGACAATTCTCCTATTTTAACAGGATCGTTATGAACATGTCTGACATATCTGGGGATTTTTCCTTCGATCGCCATATGTCCAAAATTTTCTAGAACATACTCAATTTTACCTGAGAATTCATTCCATCTTGGCGATTTCCTCCTTTAGAGTGCTCAACGAGGCCAGTTGATTTTCCCCAACGCTCTCGATCGCCTCAGCTCTGATCTTTGTTTTTGGCCGTTTTCTCCGCTTCTTCTTCACTTCTCACTTGTAGAGTTCGTTTGCGTGTCCATTGATGATTAGGTCCCTCATAACAAGATTTAATCTGACCACTAATTCTGGTTCAGTCGTAGGGTCAGTATGGAATTTGGTTGCTAATATCTGCGCAACCTTTCTTTCTTTCTTACTCAATTGATAAACTTGCCATGTTAGTTGAAAAGCCTGTTATACTGGATACTGTTTGATTGGCTCTGTCCATGTCTTCCAACTTTGCAGAGACCACGATTTTTTGTTTTCCTTAACTCTGCAAAACTCAGGAAATCGATTTAGCTTGATATTACTTCGCTTATGAATGAGACGACGATTTCCCGGAGTAGAATAACGCCACCCATATTTGAAAACCGATAGTCCTCGAATCCTAATCATGAATTACTGACAAGATTACTTCCAGGTACATTGTTTTTCCACGCTTCACCATTCTATTTCAAATGATGAGCTTTTGAGTTAGTTATACGACATTGTTCACTTGACATTTTCGAATGGGAAGTACCTGAATGAGTGACGTGAGGTGATTTGACTAGCCATCACCTTCCCCCACATGAATTGTTGATTTGACATATTAGACCACGTGACATCGGGGATTTTGGGAAAATGGTTTTAGGCAGACTGCTTTTTTTCCCAATGTACTTCTTAAAGTGACACATGTCCACTAATAAAACCACAATAGTTTTCCCTGGCCCGCCCTCTCATAATTAAATTCCGTGCTATTTCGCCGCCCGATATGTATCTCGACCGTTGATCTGGGTTGCTTCAAGATCGACGATCCATCAGATCCTATCCTTTGTGCTCCTGCTATATTTGTCCACATGCTGCCACATATGACATGGACCTCCAAATCGCGCCATGTCTCTATATCGCTTTATTCATCCGTTAAATATGAAACTCGGATTTCAAGTGTAATTGTTATGGTGATAACATAGGCTCCAACTGGGGATGCTATCCTCCCTGTGAGGTAGAAAAGAAATGTAGACTCGATGCTGTCTTCGTTGGGCCGTTTTAAAAACATGTGCGTGTATTCTGTTACGTCTTGGCAACTGAACATCAAATCTTAAAACCAGACTTTGCAAACTTCTCTCAACTAGATACTGAACGCTAAATACACCACTAAAATCTGACTGTACACAATACTGGAAATCCAAACAGAAAAATGCTTGACCAACAAGCTTATTCGCACACTCCTACTTACTCTAACTACTGAAACGAAATGCCCATAAAATAAAATCAAAATGCCAATGCAACCATGCAAGAATTTTATCCACTGTTTGTTTACTTTGCACAAGCTTGCTCCAAATCCTGCTTACTGATAATTCATTCAAAAATTCATCCATAAACCCAAATCTCAAAAATTTAAAAACATTTGGACTGTTCATTTGCTCCAACAGGATTGCAAACAGATCTTCTAAAATATGCATGAAACAATCATGTTTCACTCCTTCCACTGCGTTTTTTCTTTCAGGTGATTCAACTTGTTGACTTCTAAAAAAATGACAGATTTGTTGAGAAGCATGGTAGTAAGAATTTGAGTCATAGGGCGACCATGGCTGAAGAACATCACCTGGTGTAAAAAAACTCATATTTGATATAGACATTGATTTTTTGCAATCCACTATTATTGGCAGATTCTGATTGTAAAGCCTTTCCATATAACGTGTCTTGGGATCATGAATTATATGAAAGAATGTTTCATTTTCAGGAGTCAAGACAGAAGAGAAAGCTTCCTAGATGAGTGTTTTTTCGCTGCTTGGAGTCTTCATAGGTGAAGTTTCAAAATCTTCATCCATGTCTAGGCCGCTTAGAAATAGGATCACTACGTCATTTTCAAGGGAAGAAAGGGAGCCTTGAAATACTTTGTCCTACTGGAAATATTGTTGAACAGCTAAATTAGTCTTAGGAGAAGTAAAATGACTTTTAACAACAATTTTTTGATCAACTTATTCTTTGATCTGATGGTTAAGCACATGTTGTAACTCCGAATTGGAATATTCTTTCAACTAATTAGCTATATGATCATTTAGTGCATGCGGGTGTTGTTGGTCTTCCTTACTGATAACAATTTCCTCATGTGAAGTAGTGATACTGTGAATGCAGTCAAACTTCCTTGTTTCTTCTGTTACATCATGATTTGCTTTCAACCATTCAAAGGAAGAAAAACAAAATGGAAGATAATCTCCATTTGCAAGTTTACTTCTCTCATCGTGCCTGGAGGATTTCTGACTTTATGCAATACAAACATTTTGTTTTATCAGTTCGAAAGAGGAAAAACACAATGACAAGGTCCTTTTACCTGAATTCAAACTTTCTCCAATTTCTTCACTGCTGTCGTAGGCACGTTTTTCAATATCTTCAGATTGTTGAACATGATATTTTTCAGCTTCATCTTCGACCGATGGCTACACTTTTGAACTTACAAGATCTTCTACACAACAAGTAATAGGGACATCAAACACCTGAGAAGAGTACTGCAATATCTTGTCAATTTGTTTCATTTGTTTAGTGTGATTTTGCATCAACACAAATTCGTTTGTCTCAATAATGACCTCAAAATTTTCTCTTACCAATTTAAATGCAGCAAAGCATAAAGGTAGAGAATTCTCTTTAGCTGATCCGACACTTTGCTCTTTGTAACTGTGATACGCGGGTTGATTTATCTCACCGTGTTGCTGAAAAAGAACGTCTTCAACATCACAATCATCCTCATATTTTTCATATATAGGCAAATCAGCCACATATGCGATGTCATCTAACAAGAACAAACTGGGAACATCAACCTGTTCTTCAACAAACTGATTTGTAAACTTATCTTCTTGACCGTCTACAAATGAATACATAAAACAATCATCCCTTTGCTTATCATGAGATGGTTCAACACCCCCTCTTTCAACAGGTGGAATATAATTTTTTGCAGAATCATTGGCATTGGAAACTGCAAGAGGACCTATGGTATTGTCAATTCTATGCTTAGAATCCCAATCAACCCCTTTCTTCTGATATTCACTTTCATGTTCTTGAGCATTCAGTCCCTCATTTTGAATCTATTTACATGCTTGGATGTTGTGTTGAATGTCCTGAGCATCATCAAACATTTGTTGTAAGGACTGGGGTCTTCTTTCCGTCAGGAGGAAATACGAATTTGGATGGAGAGTAGTTGCATAATGGAGCATGGCAGCAGCTTCAGTGGGTTGAGTTTCTTTGGAAAAATTGTGATAGATACTTGAAAACCTTCTACCGAATATAGAAATAGTTTCATTGCCCTGATTTTTTAAAGCATATAACTCTCTAAGCTGTAGATCCAAATATTTCTTCTTGCCCCAAAACCTTAAAAATACATCTTTCAATTCCTCCCATGAGCTAATTGTCTTTGGCTGCAAATGCTTAAACCAGTCTTTGGTGTCTCCTTTCAAGGATTGAAATAAGGCCCTCATACAAACATCATCATGGTCAATCTGAAACAAATCTATAAAATGCTCAAACCCTTGGATGTGTTTTTCAACTGAGATGGTATTAGGTTCCCCATCAAACACAGGTAGGTACTTATAGTACTCAGGAGGAAAATCATGAAGGACTTGAGGTAGCTTCAAAGGTCTGTATCTATGCTGAATCTTGGGGGACGTTGGATTAAGTATAGGAGGTGAAATACCAATCTTGGATTCATGAGGCTCATCGTTATGGTCCTCACATGGCTTAGATGGAATATTTTTATCAAGGCCAGTGATAAACCGAGGGAAAATTTGTGTAAATTTAAGAGGGGGATATATAATTTCTAGATTGTCATGGTCATGATTTGCATGCAGTAAGTAAAGAAGAACTTGTCTAGCATTTTCAAGAAAGGACCAGAGGAAACTTATAATAAATAGTAAAATTACTTGGAAAAAATCCCATTTTAAGCATTTGTTTTCTTCCATAATGCCTTTTCATACCTTTGCCAAGGGGCATGGTCTTCCAGTGAATTCTCTGAACTACATTTGAAACTTGAGTGGAGTTGCCAATAATGTTTTGGGATCTAGATTTTGCATTGAGAGTGGAGTCGCCATTGATGTTTTGGAAGCTGGATTATGCATTGAGAGTGGAGTCGCCAGTGAAAATTTAAATTTATGGATTCTTCTACCAGTGGAATCGCCTTCAAATAGATTTTTGATGTGTGGATTCGCTAGAGCAGGAGTACAACCAATATGTGCCTAAGTGTCTACTGCTCTTAGACCTTAGAACTCAACCATGTCGTTGTTTC